>PVKE010001708.1:0-94513 GCA_004027555.1 Craseonycteris thonglongyai | reverse complement strand
TCAGTGCATAGTTATTTCTATTTTACTTTTTGACAGATAGAGAGAGAGACAGAGACAGAGACAGCTAGAGAACCGAACTGTGGGAACTCCCCAGTTCAGCACGTGGGTCCTGCCTGGGCCGGAGCCGGGATTCGATCCTCGGTCCTCATGGCCTCAAAGCGAGCGCTCAACCCGCTGAGCCGTCCCGGCTTTCCCCTCCCCCCCAAATTTAAAGCCAACCAAACAAAAAGCACAATGCTGCAAAAATAGACTTTTCAATCCAAGCAAGAAGTGAGTCAGTGTTTCAACGCTGAGTTTCTGGAGCCATTTCCAAACAACCAAAGCTTTGTCCTCTACAGATTGATGTTTATGTAACAAACACTTGCTGAGACCAGGACAGGGGTAGGTTTCTTTGTTAGATCTACCTCTCTACAATCCTGACATTAGTTTGATAAGTAGTCCCAGCATGGTCTTTTACAAAGAAGAAATCCTAGAATGGTTGTAAAACTCAAAAAGTTGCCTTTTACACAGTGGGACCTATGTCTACAACATGTGCACAGATACAAGCAACAAGCTGAAATTCAGGAAGTAATGGAAATATCTTATTCTGACTTCTTACATAACAATACTTTTTCCTTTGAATTGCAAATTAGCCCTCAGCCAGTTTTCTTTTGTTGTTTTTGTTGCTGTGTTTCTGAAGGGGAAAATGGCTTTTCTGCACTCACTAAGCAATTGAAAGTATGTGGTCATTGGGTACCTAAACGGAAAATGAACAGATGTTGTTCTTTTGCACAGTTGTAAGATACAAAAAGTGAATCTGCTTTTCCCATTGGAATTCCTTTTGACGAAGAGGATATATTGTCTAATGAAGGCATTATAAATTACTGAAAATATTTCACATAAAATACTCGGTGAGGTTTAGCAAACAATATATTTACCATTAAATTTAGGGATAAGCTCAGAAACTAGAATACTACATACATTAGTAGTTCATGTAGATTAAAAGATAAACACATGTACACACAGGCTTGTAAAGGCCCAGAAAATACTAGAAGCATACACTCCACACTATGTACATTATTCTATATACTTTATACATTTATTTATAAATTACATATCATATACTATATGTATAACTCTATAGTATGTACATTTATTCTTTATACATTTAATTAATGCCATAGAAATGTGCCCTTGGGCCGTACTGATGTGTAGTACAATGTGTTGCCTAGACACTCACACTTTCATCACTTTGAATACCACATTCTCCAAACTCACTTTTTTTTTGTTTGCTTTTCTGTAACAGGCTAATCATTTTAAAGATAAGTGGCTTGGCTCCTTCTAGTTATTATCCAGTGTCCTCGAAGGTTTGGAGAACAATCATAGTCAGATTCATAGGTAAGCCATACATTGCACCACTGTGTAACTTGCAAGTATATATAGTCATATAGGTACATCACACAAATGCGCACACACACGTGCACACACACACACACACATTACATTTGAATGGACACATTTACCATTAAACAGATTCTCAAAGTGCAGTCCCAGATCAGAGGACTCAAGTTTGCTTGGGAACATATTAGAAATGTACTCTTGAGCCCCAGTCCAAATCTACTAAATCAGAGTGTGATGTGGGACACAGCACCCTTAGCCAGCCCTTTAAGTGACATGCAGCACGCTGAGGTGTAAGAATGCTGCCAAATGTAACAACCATCGCATCCCACGGTAGTTACAAACTGTAAGTAACCCTGAATATATTCAGAACTTTTTTGTATACCATTTCTTTCCTGAGGGAGCTTTGTGTGAAGTTGAGAGAAGAAAATGGCACTGGGAGGAGTGGGTAGTATATATATGTAATATATATACACATACACACACACATATATGTAATGTGCATACATATATATAATATACATAAATATATTTAAAGCAATATTTGAAAGAAGAAATGAATAAGCTAGAAATAATAATCCAGTAATTTGGCCTACAACTATTTCCATTTAATTTAATTTGGATTTACTTTGGGGTATATTACAAATGGAAATGCTCCAACCACATCTAAAATCATGCATATGGAAACAAGAATATCAAAATTCATAAGAATTTTTAAATAAACACCTGAAATAAAATCTGTCATTGTAATGTTATAGCTTTTCTTTAGTCAAGTGAATAAAAAACCAAAAGCCACCTTACAAGAGAAAAGTAGAAAAGCAAAATTACAGGGTATTTAAGATTCTTCATACGTAATATATTAAAATTTTGAGAGGTGAAGGAATTTAAGAAACAGATGAATAAATTTTCAGTTTAAAGCTTTAGCTACAGGTTATAGCAACAAATGTATAGTCGAAAGCTTTGGGGGTGAGAGAGGAGGGAGGGGGAGCTAAATACATGGTGGTAAAGAGAAAGCTGACTCTGGGTGCTGAACACATATTGTAACACATAGACAAAGTACTGCAGAGTTGCACAACTGGAACCTATGTGATTTTTACTAACCAATGTCACCTTAATAAATTTAACAATTAAAAAAAAACCTTTTAACTGTTAGTATATATATATAGTTTTCAACGTGGTCATTTCAATATATGATTGGACATTTTTGTTAGTTCAAAAGAAATTCTTAAAAGTATTAAATAGTTTCTGAAGAGTACATCATCTGCCACCCACATCTAAGACAGGCTGAAATGAAATCCATAATATATGCTAATTTCATCCATTCTTCTTTATAGCAATAGCCAAAGGGAAAAAAGACAAATATCTCATGCATTTTCTTCTTTTAGCTTGTAGGCTGAGATAATTTAGAATGATCAGAATAAATATAAGAAGTCTTGGAAGTAGGCTGACCAGACGTCCTGTTTTAAATGGGGCAAAAACCAACAGTACGGTCCTATTTAAATCGGTACACCTGACCAGCCTACCTCGAAGGGAAGAAGCACTGGTTTGCCCCTCATTTGTGGGGCCACAAGAACCTACCTATACGCATCTGCCCACGTCATCATGCAGAAAGGCCACAGGACCCTGTGGCAGTGTCCCAGTGTCTAGCAAGCCTTTAACAGGCACTGCAGAACACCAAAACTCAGACTTTCTAACGGAATACATTAAGTAATAGGATGGCCAGTAGTTCCCCCCTTATTGCTGAGGATATATCCTACCTGCAGTGGATGCCTGAAACCATGCATAGTACTGAACCATATATTACTATGTTTTAATCTTATACATACATACAGCCTATGGCTTCTTTTGGCATATTACACCTTCACTGCTCTGGGACTTTGGGGCTACTACTAAGTAAAATAAGCGTTACCTGAACACACGTACTCTGCTATCATGACAGTCGGCCTGATAGCTTAGACAGCTACTTTGTGACTAACAGGTGGAGAGCGTCTACAGTGTGGACAGAGGCAGGCATCACGTCCCAGTGGGACCGAGTGGTACAGTGCCAGATTTCATCATTCTCCCTTCTCAGAACAGTACACAATTAAAAACATAGAAATCATTTATTTCTGGAATTTTCCTTTTAATATTTCCAGACCCTGGTTGACCATGGGTAACTGAAACTGCGGACAGTGAAACCTCACAGGAGTGGGGGACTACTGTACAAAGAACAGGGAAGAAGGAACACATGGTGGATTAATGGGACAGAAGAGTCAAGCCATGGTATGGTGCAGGTTAAATATACCCAGCACTTCTAGGATGCCACCTTTCAGTACTTCAGTCTTACCGTTTAGGAAGGAAAATGCTAACAATAAACAATCCAGATTTTAGAACTAGTCTGATTAGTCTAATTCTCTGGTTCTATCCTTTCCTACCATTACAGAAGCCCAATCCTGAAAGGCCCTGTAACCTCCAAGAAACAAATCCCTGTGGCTGCAGTCACTTGTCCTCCAGTCACTCACTGCTGTCCCCTGGAAGACTCGTTCCCTCCTCAGGAGCCGCAGCAGCTCCACACTAATCCCTGGATCAGATCCAAACCCAATACTTGCCAAGCTCTCGCTAAAGACACGGGCAAGAACGCAGGTAACTCTGGAACCTCAGAATCTCCATGGGAAAGTAAGAAATGTAAAAATTCCCTGACAGTTTCCATTTCATTTCTTTGCCAATACAATGCTGCTTGAGTAAACAGGAAAGTGGGGCAGACTCTTGTGCAGGTCCGAGGTTAATCACCTTATACTCGTAATAACAAGCTCGTTTTTCCATTGTTGATCAGCTATCCCTCTCAACATGGTTAAAGATCTCTTCTATTAAACATTTGAAAATGTTTGTGAGGGGTGTGCTTTGCAGATACATTATGATGATGGGCATCTATACATTCAAACTGTGTAAGGAGATTGCCCCAGTGAAAGACAGATTTGGCTAACAGGCAGAAGGGGAACCCCGAGACCTGTCACCCCAGCCAAATGACACAAAAATCAAGCTGTAAAATTTAAATTATATACAACTCCTGAAGTTTAGGGTAAAAACTGGTTCCTTTGTGCTACATTCAAATTTGAGATTGTTGACAAATTTCAGAACATATTCAATCTTTCGTTAAACATACGGATTGAATTGCCTTAGTGACAAAGTATGTTCCTGCATGTATTTAAATATACATCTACAGTTTGTTAGGAAACACAACACCAAAACTCAGGTGTTTAGCTCACTGTGTTCTCTTGTGTAACAGAACAGCCTTGATCTTATTTCATCAGAGAGCAATGGGTATTGATAGATTTGCAAATTATTTTCACTACCGGTTGCATTGTTTCCATTACTGTCTCTGGAAGTCTGAAACTGAGGACATAAATACAATATGAAACTGAAATCCCAAAGTTAAAAAAAATAACAGGTTGTGACCAAAGAAATAAAAGACTTCTTATACATGTCTGAATTCATCCATCTTACTACATTAAAATTAAAAAAAAATTTTTTTTGAACTTCAAAAGGATTACCACTTCCAGTGTAATATCTACCTAAATAAGGGAAATTCTGCTCTGTTAACCAAAGCCATTCACTGCTTATAAAGACTTGAAAGAATTAGAAATATGCCGGCCTTCCTCAAGCATCCACATTAGAACAGTGCTAAATGCCAGGATGACTTTCCAATTCATTTCTTAAACTGATTGATATTCTTGTGAAATATTATCTTATTCCTTTTTAAACAATTTTAAGTGATCATTCTTTTATATTATGTTTTAACACTTCAGTAAACTCAAAAAAATAAAAATAGGTTCTCGAAAAAGGGGAAGAACATGGAAAGGAGCTGATGGTAGCATGGCTTATAGAGAACAGTCAGAAGCCATCCGAAATCCACTACTGTCTTTATCTAGCCTGCACAGGCACGTGATTTCAAACACTTAGTTTTACAACATCCATGTAAACATTACATAAAGGTATTAAGTCTTGAATTTTTCTCTCAGAAGAAAACACGCTCTACTAGGAAGAACATACTTGGTACTGTGAAACTAAAGTCCACTTCAAGCCAATAACTCAAACCTCCTTTTCCATACAGCATTAGACTAAGAGAAAATGGTTCAAAGAAGAGCCATGGCCCTTACATGGAGAGCACAGATTCACACAAGAAAACGGAAATGGACTAAAGGCAAACATAAAATGTATAAAATTTACACATTGGCTTTAAAGTTAGCCCAGTGACCTGTCATTTCAAAAAAACAGTGTTCTCTCTCAGAGAAATTTACTATTTGCTATAAACTGTGGTTTTGTTTTTTTTAATGCCACATCTACTATTTCCATTTAGAGGCAAATATCATGTTATCTAAAATCCTTGTTAGGATTAACTACGTTTAAATAAAACAGATAAGATAATGGTGATTAATCTTAAAAGTTTGCTACACTTTAACAGGGTAATATCATTACTTTTCTGAGAGCCTTAAGATTGTGGGGAGGGAAAGCTGGGATGGCTCAGCGGGTTAAGTACTCGCTTTGAATCCCCAAGGATTGAGAGTCAAATCCCAGCTCTGGCCCAGGCAGACCCACATGCTGAACTGGGGTGTGCTTCCTGAATGCGGTGAGGCCCCCAGCTCAGTTAAAAAAACAAGACAAAACAACAACAACAAAAAATAATTGTGGGGAGAAGAGGAGGGAAGGCAACTTAAGGAAATAAATATTATAAAGAGAACTCAAGTTTTTTATTATCAAAGAAAATGTTGGTTTAAGATATGGAATTTTGCCTTCAATATAAGGTGGTCTACTTAGCCTGAAGCCTGAGACATTTTGAATAGTCCCATAAACTTCTTATATAATTCTTACTGGGGGAAAAAAGGATCAACAAGAAGACAGTGGTTTTGAATGTCCATAGGCCATGTTAAAACATAAAACAAAAGATGTGACACAAAAAAGACCAAAGGCCTTATTTAGTTAAAATGTCATTTTATCTTTGCTAAAGTAACATGGTATCTGGAAGCATGTTGATGAAGAAGTAGAGCCAAGGCCATAGATGCACAGGATCAGGGTCCAAGTTCTTGCTCTAAAAATTGTGACTTTGGGCCAGCTGGCATCTCACCTATAAGAACTTGGGTTTCCAAATCTGCTAAACAAAGGCAACCATGGTTCAAAAATGAAAGGTGAGGCACACCAAAGGAATGCCATTTTGCTTCCTTTTAATAACCAGGTGCCATTTTATATACACAACGTCTCAACTAAAGTACTGAGCCCAAAAGTATTGCAGAGCCTTTTTATAGTGAGTACGTCAATTTAAATACGCAGGTGAATTCTCTGAGTAGAATAAACCTCTACCTAACAGTGATCTTGAAAAATAACAATAGAAGGAATTCTGAAGGTCTATGAAGAAAAATTTCAGTGGAAAAATATCTTATTTAAAAGTCAGTTGCTCAATAAATAGTCAGTAGTTATGTTTATTGCATTCTTTATTCTAATATTCATGTATTTTAAGTATGCTGATTTGCCAACTGCACATTAAATCGCATCATTATTTAAATTTTTTCCCTTCCAAATCTCCATGCAAGCAATTTTTATTTTCGCAGTGCTATACATCTGATGGAGAGATTTTAGAGGTCTTAAAAGCTTTGTCCTTCATATTCATTTGACTTATCAGGAAATAGAGTAAGAGACAGTTGTGCCTATACTTAAATAACTAAACATGATCGATGAGTTTGTGCATGTGACATTGTCAGCAATCACATCTTTTAATTCAAATGCGTGTATTCAAATTAATGTACTGAAAGGAATAAAATAAGTCATTATAGTTAATGGAATTCGTTCACAGTGACCAAGAATTAATACTCTATACAACTTTTAATTCAAAGTTTCTGAGGGAGTATGTAATATTTAAACTATGTCAGCAGATGAGGGCTGTCTGGAAAATATCCAGCCATGTAACTGTTCTTGTTATATTGACAATGGCTGGAATTTTTTTCCAGATAGCCCTCACACACCATGAACATAAACAGATTTCTCCTGTTAAAGAAAAAAAATTTATGCGCTGAGTAAAAAGTAGAACTCTAATGCTTACTAAACAGTCATCCATCTCATTTTATATCTTAAATTCAGAGTTCTAAAAAGATGGCTGTAATTATACTGGGAAAGAAGGCCTCCCCCCCTAGTAAAGTAAGCATTGAAGTAATTTCATTTTCTCCTCACACCCTCCCCTTTTAACAGTAAGAGACAACTTCCTAGGATGACTTTCTCAAAGGCAGGAGTTTTTGGCTTTCAAACCGATACCCTTGGCAGAGTCACCTGGAAACCCAAATGCCCAAATGCAGCCATTTAATTAAGGCCCCATATCCCTTCAGATGAAAATATTTTTGTGACTATGGACATCAGGAAGAAACTGCTGATTTGATAGAAAAAGTCCTCATCACCGTGAGCAAATCTTTTGCTCTGTTTTAGGGACCTTTGGATATTTGAGATAAGCAAATTTAAACAAATCCTTGTTTGCCTGACTATTACACCCATCTGAAAATGTACCATTGAAGTTCCTATGAGAATTAAGTGGAAGCTGATGTAGGAAACATTAGCAATTAATTGTTCCTGTTTAATATCCTATAGACTACATGAGATTTCTACAAATGAATGTTTTTCAGTCTATATTAATATGAAAGTTCTTATTTTAAACAATTAAATCTTCAATAATATGAAAAATTCAGCCAAATGATTAATTGCCTTATAGGTTATAGACAGTTACTAACTGGCAATCATTCACATACAAGAAATTTTTATCTGTCCAAACCCAAACCAAATTCATTAGCAGTTTCCCTGACATCAGTCAGTGTACTGAAGTAGAAAGTGTCTAGTTTGGGAAAGGAAAACCTAGGTTTAAAATCTGATTCTGTCCTTTAATAACTGTGTCACTGTAGGCAAGTTATACAACTTTTCTGTTTTTCTTTCTATTCAGATCCTCGCCTATTAAATGGGGACAATAAGGCCAATAACATTGGGTAAAATAAAAGATGTAACAATTGACGAAGTATTAAAACAGTGCCAGGATCATAGTAGTTTGTAAATCAATTATTTAAAAAAATACATTTACACAATGGAATACTACTCGGCAATAAGAAAAGATGAAATGTAGCCACTTGTGACAACACGGATGGACCTTGAAAACATCTTATTCAGTGAAATAAGGCAGACTTAAAAAACCAAGTACCATATGATTTTACTTATATGTGAAATTTAAAACTGAAATGAAAAAGAAACAAAATTCATGGACACAGTCAATAGTTAAGTTACCTGAGGGTAAAGGGGAAGGAGGGTGGGAAAGTAGAGAGGAGGCATCAAATATATGGTGATGGAAAGAGAGCTGACTGGGTGGTGAGCACATAATGCAATGCATAGACGATATAATGTAGAATTGTACAGCTGGAACCTATGTAATTTTTACCAACCATTGTCACCCAAATAAATTTAACAATTAAAAAACTTGATCTAAACATGTTTATAAAAAATGGTTCACAATTGCTCAAAATATTAGCAACTCTTCTTTTTCATGTTCATCCTATGGGGCTTGTCCCTGGTGCCCTCACTGGGGACATTTTCCACCTCATCAGCTGTATGACTTGCTCTGGCCAAGATGTGAGCAGAAGTGATACAGTCTGTGTCCAAGTAAAAGCTTTGACAGCCATTGTGTGGTTGCCATTACTCTATTTCTCTGTCATGAGAGAAGCATGTCCGACATAATGGCTTCACCTTTTGGTATGAAGACAACATAAGTCAAAGCCACAGCCAAACCATATAACTTATGTAATATGAGTGAAAAAACAACAACCCTTTGTTGTAAGTTACAAGATTTTGCATTTTGTTATGATCGCATAATTCAGCAAGAGCTCATGAATTAATGCAGTGACTTTACTGCTTGGTGCTAGGCAGCTGTGGTGTACTAAGAAAAGCACTGATTTTGAAGGTGGAAAATCCAAATTCAACTTCCGTCTGGCTGTGCAACAGGGGCCACCACATAGCCTTATCTCACCCATTCTACAGCCATGGTGTAGTGGGTCAGACAGAGCCTGCACGTCACCAACTACTAGTGATGGGCCAGTGTTTTGACCACTGTGTGACTCAATTTCTTCATCTGAAAAATGGGGATAACAATAACTACATTACAGGGTTCTTGTAAAAAAATTTTTTTTTAAAGATTTATGTTAATGTTTTTGACAGAGACAGAGAGAAGGGGGAGGGTCCAGAGCAGTCTCCATAGTTGTATGTCATCAGTTTTCCACATGGTTTCACTTCACAAAGGTGGGCAAGGGCCACACAGGGCAGGAACTGGGCAGGGGGCCTCCTGCATGGGAGACACGCCCCCAGAGTCAGGAGTTGAACTGGTGGGAGGGTGAAAACTGAACTGGGGTCCTCCTGCATCAGAAGCTCCCCACAGTTCAGCATATGGGTCCACATGGGCCAGGGCTGGGATTTGATCCTCAGTCCCCAGGGCTGCCAAGAGAGTGCTTAACTCACTGAGCCATCCTGGCTTCCCCTTGTGAAAATTAAAGGAGTTAATAGTGTATGTAAAGTTTTCAGAGGAAAAAGGTTAATTATATTATTGTTTGTTATTATTATACTTCCTTCATAAGTTTGGGTGCTTAATGGTAAGAGTGTTTGTGAAAGTATTTTGTAAACTATAAAATGCTATGTATAAAATGCAAAATGAATCACTCATTTGTAACCTTTAATTGTTCTGAGGAAGTCTGTAAGAACGGGGACCTTTATTTGCTACGTTCACTGTTACAGCCCAACCTCTCAAACACTGCCTGGCACAGAGTAGGTTAGAAAAATATTTATTGAATTAATGAAGAAAAATCATAGTCTCCTTGTAATTCATTTGATGACAATACTATTTTTGAGTTATATTCTTGCAGATTGAGTCTCAGCCAGTTCCATAAATCAAAGCTTCATATATGCAAGCTTATTTCAGGTACTGGGTACATTTAACTATCTACTTAAATTACCCAACTTACTAGATCTATGTTAAATAAAAATACCACATGTCATCACTTCTCAGCAGAGAGTAGAATAATTGGTGCTACACATTAGAAGAATCACCTTGAAGAATGTACTGTATTAACGTCTTTGATCAATGTACAATAGGGTACATGTCAACATTATTATACTCTGAATTATGAAACTTGTCTAATAATTTCAATGGTTTTATTCTTTGACATTAAGGCTAGTATTGAAATTACACTTTTTTTTTAAAAAAAGGTGACAGTATGTTTAAAAGGAAATGTTAACTGAAGTATAATGAATAAAATCATGGAATTTGTTTCATATGAGCTTGGTTAAAGGATAAAGGCAATTATAAATGATACATTTCAGATCAACTTTCAAACTCTACATATAAAGGCCAAATTACCACAAAATCCCCTATAAGTTAAATAATGTTTTCTATGTTATTATTAAATAGGAGTGATGTTATTGTACTTAGTAGTTTAGGGTTGCATTGGATAGCTTTGAGTGCATTTGCTATGGGCTGAGAAGTTATTTTTTAAGTCTTCCCACCAAAGTCCAGTGCTTTTTCCCAGATAAAAAGAAAGTATTGAAAATAATTCTGAATTTACTTATCACAGAATTATAAAATCCTAGAATTAGACATATTCTTATGGGACACCTAGATCAATCCTTAACCCAGTTGTTGTGTTTCTTTTTTATTGTTGCTAAATTATTTTATTGCGAAAGTAATTCAGGCCTGAGCAGCACACAGTTAAGAATGTGCAATGTCTTTGCTTTCTAATATCATGCCTAATCCTGGGCTCTTTGCTCACTAGCCCACTTGAAACTTTCTGTTCTTCACAAACACCATTCTTTAAACCTAGGAGTCTTTACACTTGTCCATCTCTGTGTCTTCCCATAGATACTCACATGGCAGTTTCCTTCTCATCCTTTGCTCTTCAATGTACAATTCAAGACCTCAGAGAGGTGTTTCACATGAACTAACTAAATTAACCGCTCCTTTATCCCAGTCACTATCTTATTATATCTATTTTTTTTTTCAACTTAACACTTTCAATTCTCCAAATGTATCTTATTTGTTTGCTGATTTATTGGCAGTTTCCTCCCTGGAAAGTAAGTCTGTCCTTACACTGCCAGAGCCTAGAACAGTACATGGCAAATGGAAGGGAACTGCTCCTGACCTTGAAAATAGAGTGGATCCATCCCACTCTATTTTCATGACTACAGTCAAGATTGCAAAAGTTTTTCTGGCAGTCAGATCACATTTGATTATTCCCACTGTCTCAGGTCCATAGAACCATATCTTTTCAGATGTAGATGAAATACATTCTTACCTTCTCTGACTGTGCTGTAGAATTTTAGAAGAAAGACAGGGAGTCAGCCTACTATTCTACCTCTATTCTGATTTTCTCATCTAATACTGTTCTCTTTACCTACTTACTACCAACAATGACTTTGATAGTCATCATGTACTCTTTCACAAGCTAGGCGTGTATTGTGTCTGCTGCTGCTGACATAGATGAACCATATCTAAATGTTATTCTAGGGGTTTAAGGTTGCCTATAACATGAGTCTGATCCATAAGCATTGTTTTGTTTTTCTCTCTTTTGTTCCTTCCTCCTCTTCTTTTATTCTTATTCCTACTCTTATTCCTGTTCCTGTTCCTGTTCTTATTCTTCCTCTTCCTATTCCTTGGGGTTGCTGAGGGTGGTAGTGAACCCTGCTGGTTATCCCAGAGTTAAATAATTCACAGACATCTGGATTACTGTGCATTGTGTCACTGAGACAATTTTGGGGATCCTCATTGCAGGTCATTTATGAAAAACATATTTAACACATAGGTGTTTGTTCAACATAAGAGACAAGTTAGCTCTTACGATATCTATCAGCTATTCTTTGTAGAACCAGGGAGTACACACAAAGAAAAGAGTTACTGGTAATTACAGACTGAGTACCCTATATAGTTTCCTCCAGTGAAATGTTATGTTGGTGCTGAATACAAATTAGGAATTGCTTTCACAAAATTCTTGGATTTATTAACTACCACAAATCTATAAAATTGATGAGGACAGTAATTATTCTATTGGTTTTATTGATCAGTGATGGAAATGTTAAGAAGCCAGCTCAGTGTCCTAAAGCAAACTCAGTGTTGGCATAACAACAGCAGTCTCCTGGTCCTTCTCCCATGTGTGGCTAGCTCCAGAACGAAGTAAGTTGTCTGTCCTATGGCTGTGTCATGTATTAACATCCTGCGATACTTATTTCTAACAGATTCTAGCAGCAACCACGGTTGGTAACCAGAGAAGAAATAAACTGGTCCACTTCACTGCCTTCATTTAAGACATGTTGACAGTACTTAAAGAAAAATACTGCATGCTAGAAAAGCAACCGAAAATCACATCAAAATCTGCAACCTTGATAGAAATGTGTGACTTATGTTTGAGACCACCTGAAAAGCAGTATGTGCCACAGATAAACAGCAACAACCAAGACATAAGGATGAGATGAATCGCTGTGCACTTGCCCTTACACTTTTCTGAGTGAAGCTGGAGGATGCGATACATACATCACGTGGGAGGGGGCAAAGTGGCTAGGACTTACTCTCTCAAGAGATCTCTGCTGCTATAAAGCTATTGTGTATGTTCCTTGAAACTGTTTTCAGAAACAAAGGCCACAGTATATTCATCCAATGACCCATTTCTAGGTAAAAAAGAGGATGGTTTCAGCATGTTACGGACTATCAATATATCCACAGCAACTGACCTCTGCTCATTAAACAAACAATAGCATAAAAGTTCATGCTTATTTTTATAAATGGTTCTGAAGTTTTTGTGTCTTTCCCCAAACACTTAATAAATATCACATCATGGAAAAAGATTAAAGGCATTCATTGATTGTAGAGGGAAGACATTAAAGTAGAAAGAGTTCTGGAAATTTAATTTTGTGAAGAAATGCAAGATGCTCATTAATTTAATTAGAACATAAATAACACTGAGCACAGTTAATAAAGTTCAATAGGATTTGATTTGCAAGAATATATATTCATGTGACAAGTAAAGTGATATTTGCAACCTCTCAAAGAATTAGAAGTAGTAAGGGTTCCCTAAACAGTTTAATACTGTTAGGCTGCACATTAGGTTATATCTGTGATCTACCATGGGATTTATACAAATCCATGACATACACAGCAGAGTTCCTGAACCACTTCAGGAAGGACCTTTAGAACAGACAATTCCAGAAGACTATCGCTTCCTTTTCATAGTCCCCTTCTTTCCATCAGTCTAGGAGCCAGGTCAATTACCAAAGCTTACATATTTCACAATCAAAGAATGGAAAGCTAATATAACATTAGCTAATCTGGAGGCCAGGTAAATAAATGTATCTGAACGTAAGGAGCAGTGACTTGCATGCTGCCCAGGTTCCAATAAAACCCTTACAATGAGTAGCTATGGATTGTTCCGACATGTACCATTGGTTTATAGACGTCCATGTGTCAAAATAAAACAATTTTAAAAAGTTAAGTCAGCCCAAAGCAAACCAGTTAACATTATTTTTTGATTGTCTTGACTACCACAAGGCTTTAATATCTTTGGCTGTATATTATTATAGAAAAGACATGATTTCATTCTTGGAAGGGTCTTTCAGTTTGGACATGGAATACCCTCAACCAGCCATGAGTGGCCTGCCTTTCTTTGATTTTCTTAGCTAAGCTCTGGAATGCCATATATAAGAGAGAAACAATATTTAGAAGCAACAGGTGTATATTTTAAATTATTTGGCTGATACGAATATCAACTTTACTTTCTACATAAGAGACTACAACTTGTTGAATTAACAGTATTTTAGATGTGTATTGTACGGGAACATTCTGAAGCACTCCTTTGTTGGCTTTTATGTCCCAACACTGCCCAAGTTCCACGTATATTTTGATTATTCCTCAGTCTCCTTTTTAGACTCATCTTGACCTCCTTAGCATTGCAATGTTTCAAGACTCTATTCTCTCCTCTCCCCATTCTTCCCTCTTACGCTGGACCATCTCACTCATGTCCTCAATTTCTACCTATTTACAGGTGACTCAGCAATATATCCTTAGTTTATCTTTAGTTCAGGCTTCTCCGCTAAGCTCCAGACCTATCTACAGGCTTACTTGACATATACTCTTAGACATTCAAAAGACATCTCAAACACAGACTTCGTAAAGTTCAATTTATGGTAGTTCCCACCAGACGGTCTACTTGGAGTGTTTCCTATCTAAGGGAATTACAACACTATCCAGTATGCAAGTCAGACACATTGAGGTTATTTATCTTGGTTATTTCCCTCTCTTACTCTTCCCTTCCAATATATCATCAGCTCACATCAATTTTCCCACCTAAATATTTCTCCTACCAGTCACTTTTCTCCAGTTTTGGGGACCACTACCTAAATATTAATGCAAGCCACCATCATTTCTCACCTGGATGACTGGGGTGGGAAGATTCAGGATGGCATTCAGAGAAAAGTAGTCAGGCAGGAGAACCAAGAAAGTTTTAAGGCAAACTGATGGAAAGGGTGTGTTGCCAACATAGTAGATTGGAGCAAAAATAGGCCACTGGATTTAGAAATTAGAAGGTCACTGGTGACCTTTCAGAGTCATTTCAGTAGAGTTGTAGAGGTGGCGGTGAAATTGCAATGACATGATGAGTAGAACAGGTGGTAATCAACCATAAACTATTCTTTCTAGATTGTTGCCGTGAAGGAAATGAGATAGTTGTTTCAGAAGAAGGCAATGTTGAAGGTTTTTTAAAAAGGATAGGTGTTTCAGAAAAGGAAATGAGAAAATCAATACCTTTGCAATTGCAACAAAAATGATAAAATACCTAGGAATAAATTTAACAAAGAACAAGAAGGACTCTAACACTGAAAACTGTAAGACGTTATTAAAAGAATTTGAAGAAGACACAAAGAAATGTAAAGATATTCTGTGTTCATGGATTGGAAGAATCAACATAGTTAAAACAGCCATGTTATCCAAAGCAATATATATATGTGTAATGCAATTCTCATCAAAAGCCCACTGACATTCTTTCAAGAAATAGATAAAAACAAACAAACAAACAAACAAACAACAACAAAAAGAAACATATCGGATTTGTATGGAACCACAGAAGACCTGAATCACCAAAGCAATTCTACGAAAAAAGAATAAAGATGGAGGTATAGCACAGAGAAATACAACAGAATCGAAAACCCAGATACAAAGCCACAAATATTTGAACAGATAATTTTTGACAAAGGAGTGAAAAAAAATGCAGTGGGGTAAAGTAAATCTCTTTAGTAAATGGTGTTGGGAAAATTGGAAAACCACATGCAAAAGAATGATTCTGAAATGCAATCTGTCACCATATACCAAAATTAACTCAAAATGGATTAAAGATTTCCACATAAGACCTGAAACAATAAACTGCATAGAAGAAAACATTGGTACTAAACTCATAGACCTTGGGTTCAGGGAGGACTTGATAAATCTGACCTCAAAGGCAAGGGAAGTAAAAGCAAAAATAAATGAATGGGAATATACCAAACTAAAAAAAGGAAACCATCAACAAAGCAAAGAGGCAACCAACCAATTGGGAGAAAATATTTGCAAACAATGTCTCTGATAAGGGGCTAATACCTAAAATATATAAAGAACTCGTGTAACTTAACAACAACAACAACAACAACAAAATCCAGTTGAAATATAGGTAGAAGACCTAAACAGACACTTCACCCATGAAGACATACAAATGGCTAACAGACAAATGAGAAAATGCTCAATTTCTTTAGCTATTGGGAAATGCAAATCAAAACTACAATGAGATAGTACCTCCCACCTTCTAGAAGGCTATTATCAACAAGACAAGGAACAACAGGTGCTAGAGAGGCTGTGGAGAAAAAGGAACCCTCATACACTGCTGGTGGAAATGCAAAATGGTACAACTGCTATGGAAGAAATTACGGAGATTACTTAGAAAATTGGGAATGGAGCTACCATATGACCTGTCAATCTCCCTTCTGGGTATCTACTCAAAAATCTTGAAAACTTTAGTCCATAAAAACATGTTTCCCAATGTCCATTTCAGCACTTTTCACGGTGGCCAAGACATGGAAACAACCATGGAAAAAAAGATGTGGTGCATATATACAAGAGAATATTGCTCAGCTATAAGACAAAATAATGCCATTTGCAACAACATGGATGAAATCTGAGCTCATCACGCTAAGCAAAAGAAGCCAGACAGAAAAAACTTAGAGCCACGTGACTGCACTCAGATGTGGAATATAAAACTGAAAGCAACAAAGAAATCAAGCCTCTTGGACACAGTCAATAGTTTAGTGGTTGCCTTAGGGTAAGTGGGGAGAAGGTGGAGAAAGGAGGGAGGGGGAGCTAAATATATGGGTATGGAAAAAAAGCTGATTCTGGGTGGTGAATACATATTGTAACACACAGATGAAATACTATAGAATTGTACACCTGGAACCTATGTAATATTTACTAATCAATGTCACCCCAATAAATTTAATAATAAAAGAAGAAGAAGAAAAAACAAAAGCATAGGTGAGACTTGTGAGTTTTATAACCTGACTGGGAAAAGAAGGCTGCTGAAGGTATGAGTGGGGGAAGAATTAATAGAGCAAGGATCCAGAGGAAGCAGAAGGAATCCCATGCAGGGCACAGGAAGATAAAATAAACTAAAGAGAGCAATATGTGAAGAGATACCTTTTTTTTTTTTTATCTTGAGGAAGACGGAAACAGTTTTAGTCAATGTGTAATGACCTCTCATTTCTTAGTGAATTAGAAGGAAGCATGGCCAGAAATGAAAAAGAAAGCTTTTAGAAGACATCTAAACATTTAAATAATTATTTGATCTAACACATATTTATTGAGTGTCTACTACAAGCCGAGCACTGGGTAGTAAACCTTCTCATGAAGGTTCCAACTGTCCAGGGGATGAGGTTTCAGCAGACACACAAATTCAGTCACCAAGGGCCGGGTAGATTAAGGGAACTGCGTGGAAAGAAAATCTTCAACCCAGATGCCAAAAGCCTTGAAGGGCACAGGGAATGATCTTGATATTTGTAGATATTGACAGGAAGTGGGCTTCAAAGGAGAAAATACTGAATGAAGTCAGAAGAACAACTGTGTAAAAGAGGCAAGGACGACACATTACTACCCATAGGGTTCGGAGGCCAAATCTGAGAGGACATGCATGGGTCTGCTCTCCAAACTATGTGATATGGTATTTGTGTAAGAAACAGGCAAACCAGTAGGTTCTTGACTTGCGTTCTATATGAGGTACCCTCCACTCAAGGCTCTATGAGTGCCCAGGGAACCCCCTGAAGCTGCTGCCTACTCTGCCTGCCTTTCCCTGCTCTCCCAGGCTGCAAGGCCAGGCACTGCAGGGAGAGTTGATAGGATCTGACGGTATCATCCACTTGTTCAAAATTCATGTAGGATAGCTTGTAGGAAAAGGGAGGCATTTTTACTCTGACATCCGTATGCCGAAGACACATGGTTTGTGTTTCCCCTTTTATCTCTAATCCTGACACCACAATTTCACAATTTATTTAGCATCTGGGGGGCCCAGAGGGGACTGGGATCAAAGTGAGTCAGAATAGGATTAATCCAGATAAGACAGAGTTATGATGCCAGTCGAGAGAAAATATTTAAAGAATGTGGCATGCACACTTCTGTGTTTCTCATCTGAGCCTGTCTTTCCACCACTTCCACCGTGACTTCTGGCATCTCAGTTGATCTCAGCTGATGTCTATGACATGACAAGCCTCACACAAGCAGGCCTATTTATAGTGTCAAACAGAGTTGGTGACAGACTATATATGAAGTGACTCTTGCTTTGGAATTTCTTGGTAGCTGTGGTTGACCATGGTTTTGTCAAATAATAAGTTTCAGACAAAGGCCAATATCCTCTTTGTACCCCCTTAGAAGTTCCCTCACCAAAGTTATTAGTGAAGCAAGAAATACTACTCTACTTTTCTTCATTTTCATACTCTACAACTGTTATTATACTGTGTCATTTTCCCAACCATTTTAATTAAGGTTGCTTTGTGAAACTTCTTTTGAATCTATTACTCTGAGAAGTTTAAATTTAGAAAGCCAAAATGTGCCAAGCAATCTGAAATTAATTACCCTATTTTTACACGTTGAAAATAGCGAACTATGCATCAATTATTGGTTTTTCTTTATAATCGGAATGTGTAATGATTTTTTCCCCATTAAAGCCTTTTCTTGATTATTTGGGATATACTTGTCATATTACTATAAGCAACAAACATTAGATATTGTTTTCCTTTCTCCTTATTTCATTTGAAGTGTCAGCAATGCTATTTACTGCCTCCTTGCCTCTGTCTCTGCTTTGTTTTAAATCTTTTCAATCTAATTTTCAACTAGATATATTCAAAGAGAAAACTCCACAAAGGAAGTCATTTTTTTGCTGTAAGATAAACTTAACTCTTGAGGAAGCCACTTATTCACATGACACAAATCTCAAAGTTTTTGCAGCATATTAAATGTTGGATTGTAGCATTATAATAAACTTTTGCCAATTTTTAGACACTAAAAATATAATTTACTAATAATGGAGAGAATCCAACTAATTGAACATTGAAAGCAGCAGCAGTTGTAATATAACACAGGACTACAAGGAAAAAGTTTTCATCTTGGAATATTCTCAGAGCATATTTTTCTAAAGCGAGAACATTTATCTAGAAAAAGAGTTGGTGAAAAATTATGATCTCAGCCTTTTATCTCTGTCTGTCTTTTTTCTTGTTTGTTTCTGGCATAAAAAGACTCAGATACTATTATGAGCCACTAGAGTGGGTAAGAGAATAAAAAGAGAAGGGGAAAAATTTATTTGTCTTTGCATTTTAAAAAGCTTTTAATAATTTTTATAATACCATCATCACCATTGTCTAAAACTATAATAGTTTAAAGTTACAAATGAAAAGATGATTCAGTCCTTCCACATAGGTCCCCATTAAGCACTAACAGTACTGGACTATCCATTCATTTATTCACGTAATACAGTGTGGTTGAGCACTACTGTGCACCAGTCACTGTCCTTGGCCTTATAGAATTCGGCAGAGAACAGAAAGTTCCTGATGGAGTGTACATGCTAGCAAAGGGTTCAGATCATCAAGAAGTGTGAGGAAATAAAGCAAGGGAAGGGGACAGTGGCTGGTAGCACGGGGAAGGGCTCTGAGGACAGCACTTGAGCTAAGACCCAAAAGCCAGCCATGGGAAACTGGGAGAAAATGTCCTAGTCAGAGGGAAGAACAAGTACAAAGGTTTTGAAGAAGAAATCAGCTTGACTTGTTCTAGATCTTAAAATTCCTCCTTGTTACTCAGCTGTTGGGACACTTTGGGGAAGTCATCTTGGTATAGAATCCTGTATGGCTGGGGAGAATCTGGGATTCACATGGTCCCAGACTCCCATTCTAAAGGATAAAACAGCTAAGAAACAAAGAAAAGAAGGGCATTATTTATAATTTAGGATCTCTTGACTGTTCCGTCATTCCACATTCATTTATTCGCTTACTCATTTCCCCAACTTAGTCAAGTGACACTACTTATCAACCCACCTGTGGTCTTACTATATGGAAAACAAAGAAACCTATACATTCCAATAGTGATGAGTAGTATTTCCAGACATATTCGCCATTTCTTGGACTGAATGCCATAGGCTAGACTTGAAAATTTCCCAAAATTTCTATGGGAATCAACTCCAGGTCCACAGTCTCTTATCTGATTCTAAAACCTGGAAAGCCCTAGGAACAATGAAGGAAACTCACTTGATGACACACCAACCTGTACTGCCTCACACTATCTCATGAAATTTGAATATTTGTGAGTTTTCATAGAAGAATCAACTTGTTTAATTGTATGATATGGCCTCAGATTTCATGAACTGTGCTATATAATAGACAATATATCAATCATACTTTTTTTTTAATTCAAAAATCCTAAATTCTGAATGAGTTTTGGCCAAAGAACTGTACAAGGATCCATTGGATTTAATATGTATCTAGAATGCACAGCAAGGTCACTGGGCACTGCCATCACTTTATATACGACTATTAAAATTATATTGCTTCATGTTTAGATGCCTGCAGTTATCTGCTACAATTTAAAATTCTCTGGACTCCAAGCTTTATTTCATCAAAAGGTTTCTTACTTCATGCCAAAACAACCTTGTTAAAACATTTTCACATATAAATGACTTAACACAAAGATTTTTACATGTAAATTTCACATAAAATTATTAAAGTCTACAATGGGGAAAAAAGTTTGTATGGTCCATTATAAGTCACATGAAAGAGAAGTAATTGCCTATGGATAAACACATCATGAAAGGAAATCAGACATTTCACATAGCTGAAGTAAGTGTTTCTGAGAATCCGTGTCCATATTATGAATAGGCAGATGGTATATTTAACCAAACATATTAGAGTTTGTCATTTCTAATCAACCACACTGATTCAGGAGTAATGAGAGTAACTGCAGGCAGATTGGTAGGCCACTGCCCATCAGAAAGCATTCCTTAAACATGTTTTTCCAGATGTGTTAATTTTAGAAATATGACGTATTCAGTGTAAAGCATGAAGATTCAGATAACTACATCACTTTAAACAACAGCTATAAGATCTCAGCAAAATTTTGTTCATGGAGAAAACAGTGGATAACATTGAAGTTTACGGGTTGTTTAAAGGTTTGAGCTAAAAAGGATTCTGCTTTTGTTTTTTCCTTCACTATATTCACAAATGATCTCTCCATAAGATATAGAAATATAACGAGCAAAAGGAAATACAAATTTGATCCTGTCACTTGCATATATCAGTTTCTCTTTGCCCATGGGACAAAGTTCCCATAAAAGTAAGCTCCAGAGGCTAAGAAATGTTCTATACTGTTTGGTTCATTGCTCTATCCTTGGTGACTAGAGCAGTGCTCACACATAATAGGTGCTCAACAATTCTTTCTCAAATGCTTCAGTATGTGAGTTAGCCTTCTCTTCCTTTTCTCCTGCCTTGTGGTGGGCCCTATTTACCTTCGCCTAAAACATCTTCCTTACAACCCATTTTCCTCTTCATTCATCCGGTTTTGCCCCCATGTCAGTCACTGAGGTCTTCTTTGAAACTGAGGCCAGGTGACCATCTTGTGTTACTGTTTCCTGCTTTAGTCTTTATCTCCCCTTCGGAAATAGTCATGACACTGGCAATTATCTACTCAAGATCTGATTTCCCCACAAAACTAAGCTCAATGAGGACAGGGACCAGGCTGTGTTTCAGCCCATAGTAGAAGCTCAATCAACACGTGCTGAATGAATAAAAGCCTGGCTAAGTCTTCCTCCTCCCTCTTAGTTTAGTTACCTCCTAGGACAAGTGTTCTGTGTGTTTGCTCATGAAAGATGGCTGCAGTGTGTGCATTTAGTTCCAGGGCCGCCGCCACTCTCTGCAGGTTGGTGTGACTCTCATCCCAAGCCCTGGAGCACACCAACGCCAGGCCTTTTACTCCTCAGAAACTGCAAAATCTTAGCATTTGGAAGTTGTGCCTGAGTCACTAGGCAACCCCTGTGATTTGTATTACAGTCTTCCTGAAGAACCACTAGTGGGGAGGTGCAGTTCTGCTGCAAGGTTCATGTAAACAACATGCCTAACCACATATATTTGAGATCACAGACATGGAGATCATTTTAAACCTACTAATATGATTTCCCTATGAATGCCCATATGCTTTCAATCGAGAAATACTACTATGTCCCTGAGGCATTTCAGAGCTCTAATAAGCACAGGTGTTTGGTGGACCAACAAGTGTGGTACTTGTCCCCAGGGGTATTCAGAAAATGAGGGCTATTGGCATCCAGTGGGGTCATAATATGGAGGTGAGGTGGGGGTTGGGAGGGGGTAACTCAGGAAAGGTTGTGCATCAGCAGGTGCAGCATTTTGCATCGCCCTCTGCAGCAGCTCTGGTTCTCTGCTTCACTCAAGGTGACCTCTGTGCTTACAGTATCCTTCCCCTGCCTGTCCTCAGTGCATCCTCCTCCCTGCAAGGTAATAACATCTCTTATTCAGTTCCCACCACACTGCAGTTTTCATCAGTCTACTTATGAAGACTCCCATTATCTCTCTGTGCCTCACTCACTCACTTACACTTCTTTTTAAAGATTCATTTTATCACTTTTGACAGAGAGAGATAGAGACCAAGAGAGAAGGGGGAGGGCCCAGAACAGTCTCCATAGTTGCATGTCATTAGTTTTTCGACATAGTTTCATTCCACACAGATGAGCAGGGAGGGAACAGGGCCAGGGGCCTCCCTCATGTGAGACACACCCCCGCGAGTTGGGGCCAAACTGGGGGCCTCCTACATGGAAGCTTGCCCGGCAGGAACAGAACTGTCCCTCCCCCCATGAGAAGCAAACCCCAGTTCAGCGTACAGGCCCACATGGGCTGTAGCCGGAACTGGAGCCTCAGACTCGGGGCTGCAATGTGAGCACTCAACCTGCTGAGCTATCTTGGCATCCCCCATATTTTCTTGAAGATACAGACTGTGTCCTATTTATATTTCTTACTCCAACATTTAACATGGTATGTGCCATATAGTAAGCTTGTTAGAAGAATGAATGAATATTCTGAATGAATTGACTTCCCTTGAAACTAATTGCCAGCAGTGAGGCATGGGGCAGCAGGCAGCACTGTGGTTCAGGAGGAACTGTGCTCTGCAGGGCTCTTTCCTCATCAAATATGGGCCAGTATCTCTGGGTGGGTGACCTCTCTAGACAGAGGTTGGAGAGAAAGACTGACATGGGAAATGCAAGGCTTCTTATGAGCAAAGAACTGACAGGTCCCATGAACAACGAGGCAGGCTTTGGTCAGAAACCCTAAACCAGATCTGTGCCTGTGGCTACTCAGACTAATAAAGGGAATCAACCACCCATGTCACAACTCCCCATGTTAAAAGGGAAACAGTGATAACAAAATCAGAGGCCTGGAAAGCTGGGAGAGCTGAAAAGTATACCGAGTGATTTAACCAAGATAAAACAATCTGGATAGTTGGAGCAAAAGTCTGTGCATATGTCCAAGAAAATACAAGATTTCTACCAGACATTGCATACTCACAGATTCTTCTGAAGGGGAAGGTGATCATCCCTCTTACAGTGATTCTTTGTTCAATAGGAAAAAGTGAGGTTATTGTGTCACCTTGGATGGTGTTCTTTGGTAAAAGAATCTACCCAAACTCTTCTTGGTAAGTTGGGAAGATAGCAGCGCTTGAATATCTATTGAGAATAAACTGTGATGATGCAACATTTTGTGAATTTTAAGTAGTCTCTAGGATGTCCTCTTCCATAAGAAGCACACAGCTGCGAAAGTGTATTGTATTGCTAAAAAAGCATTAAATATAGGCGGTCCACAACTGAGGAACAGGTTGCATTTCAGAAGTTTGTTTTTGAGGCAGTCCTGTGAGAACTGGGAGTGTGGATTTCCCACTGAAATTGTAACATACATGGTGGTTAGTTTCCCGAGTCAAATTCACCCATAAGGCACATAGCATGTGGTACGACTGGCAAACCAAGAACTAGCCACTGCAGAACACTGCCACTATGGGAACGTACCCGTGGAGTTCCACCCAGACGCTCACATTTTCTCTTCCTGAAAAACTAGTGGGAGGCACAGGGAATTTTCCTCTCTGCTGCTTGGGGACCCCCTATTCTGGTTTTGCCAAGCAGTGAATGGAGGGAGGCCTCAGGTCATGCAGAGCGGTTTCTGGGTGCTGGTGCCCTAGGTGGGTGATGTGGAGGAGTCGTTATGGTGGCGTATGGTGAGCCCTCTTCCGCTCACATACTTCTAAGACTACAATGTCTTTAACAACAGATTACTAGAGGTACATAATAGGCACACAACAGGCACTTTGTTAGAGTTCCATAAATCTGACCTGATAACAGTGGTGGCAGATGCAGGCCTACATCTCCCTTTTCCTCCTTACACTTTCTCAGCCTGCCATGAAGGACAGGATGTTTCAGGACCACGACTAAGGTCAGATGAGAAGCGAGAGCTATGGTTCTGAAGAAAAGTGCAATTCTAAGCTCCTGCAGCCAGCAGGGAAGAAGAGTCACGTAGTTAATTGCCTGAATGGACATCTGTATGCACTTTACCAACAATTAATTACCCTAAGACTTTACAACAACAAAAACAACAAACCTGCAGAGATACCTGTCGTGTAGAGAATGACAACCCAGGAAATCTCCGGAAGAACCAGTGAAAGTTTAGGCGACGATTTTAAAGGCGCATCATGGCCACATACAAAAAATATGCAAAGCAGGTAGGAACCGGGTCAGCTTCGTTTCCAAGGTGTTTCCATCTATTTTTTTTTTTCTCCTGCAGATTCCTCTCACCCAGAGCTGTAGACGTTGTTGGGAGAGGGTGTGGGTCCCTCAGTAATGCTCTGGGAGCGTGTGGGGGCCCGGCCCCAGTGCAGCTGAGGCTGGGAATGCTGAGGGTGTATGTCCAGCAGCTGTTTCAGGAGCCCAGCCCCGGGACGGAGAGCGCGATGCTGCCGGCAACCTTCCGCAGTCACAACAGCATGGTACTGCTATTCTAGGAGAAGGGCCACTCCTGAAACAGCGGAGAGGTCCTCAGGCAGCGCGAGCCGGAACATGCCTGCCCTGGACACCACCCTGGGGCCACAAGCTCCCGCTCTACTGCTCGCCAGCGTTCTGCCCACTTTGTAAGGTGGTGGCTGCTGCCCATGAAACAGGAACCTGAGCCACTGCACACACAGGCACAGAGTTGAAGGTCCTCAAGTGAAAGCTTATCACCAAGTTGGTAAAATAGGGGCTGATCCATGTTCAATAATAGACATAATTCCGAACGCGAGAAAAACTTGCGGGCCCAAAGGTAGTTCCTTGCTTTCTATTCCACCCCCAGCCCCAGGTCATCTGAGTTGATACTCAAAGCTCATTTGATCCAAGCCCAGCATCCAAGGCCAACACCTTGTGTTCAGTAAGGGCTAGATCAGAACGGGCCAGGCCCTCTCCTTGGGCAACAGTCCAGAGAAAGGCACATTCAATGATTGGATATTATACTGAGGATAACAAAGAAAGACGATAGAGCTTGGAAAGTAAAATCAGAAAAACATTTATGGAATCTTGGGGAAAGAAAGAAGGATAATGAGAAAATAGGAGGTGGTTCAGGGCCTCTTTTAACCCTGCAACACAAGGGAATCCAGGAGCCAGCTTGTTCCTTCTCACACTGAAGAAGAACCTGGGGACAGGGATTCACTGAGCATGAGAGCTCCTCACCACCCCCAGGTCTAGTCCAGGAAAGATGCGCATGGCTCAGGTAAATGTAAGGCAGGACCACACCCTCTTCTGTGCCTCTTCATTTGCTGTGATGATGGGCAGACCAGGAGGTAGAAGCCTGAGAAACCATGTTGTTTTCATAACGCCAAATTTTAAAATTAAAATTATACAAACTACAGGAAAAGAAAAAAAAGATAAGAAAATAGTTTACTCTCCGAGGGGGATACACAAGAAATGCTTGGGCAAGCCTTCATTCAAGAAGGTGGGACACACTCACTGGCAGAGGCAGCATGCAGATAGAGGGAAATGGTAAAGCCGTGAGTTCATGGAAGCCCAGTGCAGATCATTTCTCCTTCCTGGAACCCAGCTTCATTCTCACCATGCCTGTGTGATGGAGTCGCTGCTGAACCACAGGCCCTAGAAAAGAGCTTGCCACCAAGTGGGTATTCCACTGTTTTCCTAATCAAGAGGTCAGTCGGGTTCAGAAGGCAGTCCCATGAAAGGTGGAAGAAATGTTATCCCCTCCCCTACACCTGGCTCCTCTGTTGCCTAGCTGTAGAGGGCGCTGGGCAGGATTCAGAAGAGTGATCGCTGGGGTCTCTCCTGACTACGATTTGCTAGACTCCTTGGCGGGCCTGGGTGTGCGGAGCTTGGCAGGAGGTGGGTGCAGGGGCCTGCTGCACTCTCTGGGGTTGCCCTTGGTGCTAGAACTGTGCCCCGGAATGGTAGTTCCTTAGAGATCAGGTCCATGGTCTTCTTTATGCCAGTTCTGGGAAGAATTTTTTTAGTAGCTCCCAGTAGGCAGAGGACATGAAGTTTCACTGTCTGCTTATGTCTAATTAACGTTCTGTGAGTCTCTGGCTATTTAAAATCAGGAAATAATACATATTTATTCACACATGCTTTGGGATCTGTGGGTAAAAATGCTATATTACTACTAAGCACAATGAATGCACATACTTTAAATATAATTATCAATTACCAGCTACCACCTGTTGAGACAACTAACTACAGTGCCTTTAAACACCATCCTTCCCAATTTTAGAACTGGAAACATTGTTGTGTTATATGCACTCTATTCAAACAATTCATTAAGGGGATCCTTTGTTACTCTTTTTATGACATGTATCAGCGAGAGGAATGGAAGTCAAGCTACACGAATGACTAAAATGCCTGAGGACCTCTAGTGAGAGTTTGATCTTCTTACAATGTCATCTTTCCAAACACTTTTAAGAGGCACTTAGTGGTATCTATATAGTCTAAGGTAATATTACTACATTTTAAAAACAAAATTTTGTCTCCCTGGCAAATCAAATATGAAATGGTTAAGATGCATACAAAGTAAAATCCATTTTTTATAAACACAAAGCCCCATGTGCAAATCAGTTCACAAGCCACGCATAAATAAAAAGTATTATGTTACTTTTTCACCACTTGGGACCACAAATTGTAGCTAAAATGGTAAGACTCTGCTTATAGATGGGCAAATATTGCAGGGTTCCTCTCCTCCAAAAGCTATTAACATTTTTATAGCATAAGCAAACTTATTACAAACAACCACTGAAATGTAAAGAATGATTTTTCTGAAACTCCTCCCAAATATCTACCTCAACATAAGGCACTATATTTGTTTAACAAAAAGAAAATAAAAAAGAGTCAGTAGGTTAAAGCTGAAATAAAAATGCTGCTGACGCAAAGTCAAGTCTCTATGAAATTCCATTGAGCTAAGTGCAAGGAAACAGAATATAAAGCAAATACATGGGATTTTTAAGTCATTACCAACATTATTGCACACTTACTTAACAACCCAACTGACAGAGTGGCAATCCGAGCTAGTGGGCGGTTGGGATAGTCAGTAGCACCCACCGGCCCACCTGAGCGTTAGTGTGGTAGAAAGCTCTGGAAAACACACCACGCCACGAGCCCCTAAAACACAACTTTTTTTTTTAAGATTTATTTTTATTGTTTTTGAATGGAAGAGACAGAGACAGAGAGAGAGAGAGAGAGAGAGAGAGAGAGAGAAGGGGGAAGGTCCAGAGCGGTCTCCGTAATTGTATGTCATCAGTCCTTGATGTAGTTTCGTTCCACATTGGACACGGGGCCGAGCAGGGCGGGAGCTGAACCAGGGGCCTCCCACCTGGGAAGCTGGTTCTGGCAGAAACCAAGATGGGGTAGGAAGCACACCCCAGTTCAACATATAGGTCCACATGGGCAAGGGCCAGGACCGGGACTCGATCTTCGGACCCCGGGGCTGCAACGTGAGGGCTCAACTGGCTGAGCCATCCCAGCTTCCCCCTGCGACAAAACTTGATGCTTCTGAACTACAAAGGAATCGATCTCAATGCCTTCATGCTCAAGTCTACAAAGACATGTCTTCTTATGGAATAAGGCAAATGTAGAAACCTGACCCTAATGCTAGGAGGGAAAGATGCATTTCTGAAATCTGCCCCTGGGCCTCAAAAACTTGATAGTTCATTTCTAGAAAGAAAGAAAAAAGATCCTTGAGTTTAAGAATACATTCTCTATGCATTCTTCACGAAGTTTCTTAATGCTATGTTGTCACAGAGTGAAGAGACACCTGATACCCAGATAATGTATCTAGTAAGACAACAATTAGCAGCGACAAAGCTGCCTCCTTTCTCACGCTCCGCTCTGAACCTCAGGCTCTGGCACGTAGTAGCAGAAGCACTAGAAGAGAAATCAATAGGGTGGGACATGAAGGGAAATAGCTATCCTTCAGACTCAGTTGTCCGATTTCCAACATGTAACCTCTGAGCTATAGATTTCAGAGTGGCAATGGGTCTTAAATAACATCAAGTCCACTTTCATTTCATTCGTAAGGAAATTTAAATGCAGTACGGAAAAGTAAAGCGAATTGCTCAAAGTTAGAAGGTGCCTTTTTTGCTATTCCACCCATTCTCACAGGACATTAAAATATTCACCCTACCCTTACTATGCTTTCCTTTAAAGAAAATTTCAAAAGCCCTGAACCTCAGGGCTAATAGAACAAGAAAAAGTAGATTTAAAAGGGCTGAAAAGGAATTTTCTCTTTGGACACAAGTGGTTTGGATGCTGACTTTTTTTTTTTCTTCTTTACCCTGAAGCCATGTATTATAAAAGAAAGTATTTTGAAAGGACAACAGAATAGAAAGAAACAAAACAAAAACTTCATACATATATACACACACACAATTAGATGAAAGACTTCTTAATAGCTAGTTTCACAGAAACCACTGCTTCTCATTCAAAGCTCCTATGCTGAGAGCAGAAAGCGAATGGATCCTTGACACCAAGATTCAGGAAAGATCACGGAGGTCTGACTGTGTGTCTCATAACGGCCACGATTCACTCCAGTGGGGGTGAACACGGGTCAGTAAGCAAGGTGATCACTGTCATTGGAGAAGGGCCCATGGTCTTGCAAGCCCCTTTGGTGACGACAAAGTCATAGGAGTATAAATGCACCACCAGGGTACAGGACAATGCAGAACTACACTCACCAACCGGGTAAGTGGAGCTCTGTGCAGCAAGAACCCTAGACAAAGAAAGTTACTTTGCCCGCTCTTGGAGGTCACATGAGAGAAGTTGACTTCATTAAATGTGAAGTGGAAAAACTTCAAGAAAAAGCTATTATGCTCCTATTCCATGAAAAGAAGTATCTACCTCTTGAGCCCTCTTATGCAATAACTAAGTCTATGATTTAAAGAAATAGAGATTGACGGAAGAAAAATAGCAACAGCAATAGGAGTTATGGCAGAAAAGATGAATGTTACCAACCAATGTAACCTCATCAAATTTAACAATAAATTAAAAAAAAAAAAAAAAAAAGATTCATCTTAAGACAGAAAGGTTTAAACTGCTGGGAAGATCCTCGTAGCTCCTGCAATAATGCATTACGACTGGTTCCTGCCACTGCCCTACAGCTCTCCAGCATGAAACCCAGGCGGAGGGTGACTCGGCTCCAAATAAAAAAGCTAAAGACTCAGCCTTGCCAGCCTATGGTCACCAAATCATGCAGGGGTCCACAAACTACAGCCCTCAGGCCACATGTGGCCCACTAAAAACATTTATCTGGCCCGCTGGGTGTTTTTGCCACTGCTGCCTGTCCTGCTTAGCAGCCAACTCATCCGGGGCCCACAGTGTGCATGTGTGGACATGCTGAGGGACAGTGAACTGGCCCCCTGTTTAAAAAGTTTGAGGACGCCTGATAGGGCCTGATGATTTGCAAAATTCACAGCTGCATTTTATATAATGCAGTTACTTACATACACAACTCCAAGCATGCTCATAGTCAACTCAATTCCAGTTAATTTTAGTGATATTTTCGCTTTCCTTCATTAATATTTTTATTCTTGATGAACTAAGCTCACGAAACGTATTTGGGCACTGTTGAAATAGAAACTCATTAAATTCCATTACTCATCTTTCTTGCACAGTTTGATGCTTAGATTGAGGGAGTCAAGAATAAAATCGATCCCTTGCCCTTGGACGCCTGTCTCCTTCAAAGGCTGGCTCTCCATGCGTTCTTTCCCTCCTTAGCAAAGTCTCCTAGGAATTCAGCCTTATTATTTGCTTTTCTTCAATGGACTGCTACCTTCTTTATTTTTCCAATTTCCTTTCTCTTGGCCTGGCTGTGGAGCAGGCCACCACACTCAGCTTTTCTGTCTTTGCTATCTCTGAATATGCACATAGTCTATTTTCATGTAAGGATTGCACTTGTCAACAAGGAAATGGACGTGATAACAAAACACACAAACACAAGTAGTTATAAAGGTTCCAGGTATATTACAAAGTACTCAGGGTCACTAATCTTGCTCTATATTTCCCGATGGTTCCTTTCTTAGATGGTGTTTCAAGGTCTCTGTTCAACGGTGCCTATTGCTAAGCTGAGCTGCTTACATCTGTGATGGAATATTTATAATTTTCCAGGGCTGCCATCTCGCAAATTCTGAGCCTGGTAGGACCCTGTGTTCTAACCTTTGTTTCAGGTTCCACCTTTTTGTTGGACTTATAGACAACTTAGGTAAGAAAGCCATTCACTTTCCTGACCTCTAAAGCTTTGCCCTGCATTGCAAGCACCTATCTCTAATTGGCCCTTTTAATCTCCATGATTACCCAAGGTCCTTCTTTGTGGAAGGAAAATCTTTCCTTCAAAGATTCTTCCCCTGTGGGCCATCTTGTGTTAATCTCTACTTAACTCTTTATTTGTTTCTCTGCGTTTTCTGGTCCTAGGTCTCAGCCATTCCCTACACTAGGGCCCCCCAGTTGCCCATGTACCACAAACATTGTCCTTGGAAGTTCAGGTGCCCATCTCTGGGGCCAGGTCTACTGCTCAGTGAGATTTCACTGTTTTTGTCTGTGATCCTCTGAGAACACTGGGACCCCACCTCCCACCCTGACTTTGAAAGCAAACCTGCAACCGCCCCATGCCTCTGGCTAACATTTTGGCTTCCCAAGACAAGGCTTCATTTCATCTCTCCAAGCACTCTCATCTTGTCCATGTTTGGAAGCCTCTATCTCTGTGATGAACCCCAGTAAGATACCTCCTCAGGGGGCATTTCAAAACCGAAGGGCTAGCTATATCCTGAGAACAAGAGTAATAATAATTGCTGTCATGTACTCAATATCCAAACAGGTTATACCAGGCTTTGAGCTAAATGACTTTCAGTGTTTCATTTAATCCACAAAATGAGCCTATAAAATGATATTTTCAGCCCCATCATCAGGTGAAGAACGTCAGAATAGAGAGGTGACATCACTTGTGCAAGGTCTCAAACCCAGTAAGGATGCCTGACTCTAAAGCTAATGCTCTGAATTTTTATGTCCCACTGCCTTCCTGGAGAAATAAACAAGCCCAGCAGGATGTGCGTTACTATGAGTTGTGAACGTATCTCCTAACATCTCTCCCAGCTCACCTGGGGCCAGGAAGTGGTTTGTTTATATGTCCAATTTCACAGCATAAAAATTTAAGTATATATTTAAATAATTTAAACATTTCAAAATAAAATGTAAAAATTGATATAAACAATTTTCACCACTGAAAGAAGATATTTCACAGGGAGGATTACCTTGGATAGAATCTTCCAGGCAACAAGGTACACAAACAACTATTACACAATCCATGCCAGGAAAAGAATTTTCTCCCATTTGAGAACTCTTGCCAGAAATAAAGGGTCTGGATCCTCTCCCTGGTAAAACTAGCAAGCCAGGAGTTTCTTTTCTATATACTATCTAATTGTGTTGCTTTTATTCTTATTCAGGAGAATATATAGCAGGAAAAAAACAGGTACACTGGGTGGTAAGCTCATGATGCAACACATAGATGATGCACTGTAGAATTGTACACCTGGAACCTATGTAACTTTACTGACCAATGTCACCCCAATAAGTTTAGTTAAAAATAAATAAATTAACAAAAAAGAAAGAAAAGATACATTGCATAAAGGACCTCGCGTGTCTATGAGAAATACAAATTATTAGCAGTGGTTGCCTTCATATTTCAATTAAAGTATTAAAAAAAATTATCCAAAGGTATTTACAGTCTTTTAGAAAGCAGCTTGGTTGGTGAGTTGATAACATGCATTGTGGAGTATATAAAATAAGTTATGATATAATCCCTTTTTAGAAAAATTCTCTCAAGTTTTGGATTCAAAAAAAAGGTGATCTTGGAAGGACTTCTCACCCATCGTTCTTCCATTGCCTCCAGTCAAATGCAGTCACAAGGGCTCACTTTAATTGGATTGAAGTGATCTGCTGGACATTCAGCTGCTTATGCTAACACACCGAGGGCAACCCCTAGCTGCCAGGCGCTCTATATACGTACTAATAATTTACCAGTCGATTCAGTTTCTTTTTTTAATCAACCTGTCTCCATTTGTGGCACTATTCTATGATTACATTCACACACACATATCCAGACATGTGTGCTCAATATCATAGAAACACCTAGTGCAAAGGGCAACTATGCAGATTTATTCAACGCACTTAAGTGCTCCGAGCCCCAGTTTTCTCATTTATATTAGGGAGATATTACTTGCTGACTTCTTGAAAGTTTTTTTTTTTTTTTTTAGGAACAAATGAGGTCACGTCAAATATGTTAAAGCATACTATAAAGTGCGGAGTGTAAGCATGTGTAAAAACGTGTATTTACTACTACTACTATTATTATTATTATATTTCATTGCTGTTTTATTATTATTATCATCATACTTTATTGCTGTTTTCTATGCCAGCATAGGCCAGGCAAGAAAGTTTCACTACAAGTACTCTATAATTTAAAAATCAATAATACATTTTTATTATACTCATATTTTCAATCTCATACAAGTGTTACATATACATTTTCTTTCTTGTGGTACATTTCTCTTTCCCCAGTCAACTTTGAGGAGAAAAGGTATAATTCACTGTGGCATACACAATAGGAGTGAAATTATATACTGGCACAAAAAGGGGTCTCAACAGTGATTAACTTGTTTTAACCAAAACACGGAAGGCATTATATTCTTTCCATCTCATTTCCCCCTACCATCCATTCTTATGTATTTTTCTCTTTCCCATTGGTTGGCAAGGTGCTGAATGTATAGAAACGCTGCTTAGTCACAATTCCCTTCCAATTTCTGGAGACTAAACTGTTCCGAATCAACCAGTGGGGCGAGGCCCAGAAGATAAACAACGTTGAGCCTCTCCAAAGAATGTCTTGGTCCAGGTCTCTCCTTGGGGGTGGGCTTGTGCTCACCCTTGGTTAGAAAAGGAGCAGACCCCTTAATCATGAATCTCAGCAAACCCAAATGCCTACTTTCATTTCAAGAATTTCTCCAGAGCATACACAGAATTGTGGAACACCCTCCTCCCATCTCACTGCAAATGAAAATGACTAATAAAAAAGTAAAGAGCCAAAAGTTAGGAAAATGGAAAAAACTTATGAATAGAAGTTTTTAATAAATAATAAAAAAAATGCAACCTACCTTTGAACATAAAAGCTCATCATGATTTGTGATTTGTTTTCTTTTAGAGGAAACAAACCCACTTTGCAATGATGAAATACTATCCCAGGTGCAATATTGGTTTCCTTTACTCATTCTTTGAAGGATATGTCTGTGTTCATGACATGTATAAACATATTTCCCCTATACTTCCAAGTATATATGACTTGGAAAAGGAAAGACAAATCAACAAGCAACACACACACACACACACACACACACACACACACACACTCTCTCTCCTTGGATATGAATTTTGTTGGTTTGATATGTGGGAAGAAAGGAGTTAAGAGAGGTTTGTCAATAGCATATGTGCAGATAATTTTGTACATTTCAATGAGTTTTAAAGACCTCTACGCTTCACTGACTATTGTTAAAAACATACTCAATTGGTTATGACAACTTGTGGGTTAGTTTACACCACAGTCTTAAAATTGGGACATTCAGTTTAGAAATCTGATCAATATTCATGCCATCTCACATCATAATTCAATTGGCAAAAATGCAGTAGAAAACTCCCCTGGGCAATCCTGACGAACAACTTATATTCTGGTGGTTGAACATGTGTAAACCTCCTGCTTGGAATCTCTGATGGCGGTTGATGGAAGCCTTGAACTTTACCAAGGGCTTCCAGGTGATTTGATGGAGGGGTTAACTGGGATGAAACAGAAATGAGAAAATTAAAACGAATACGCCAAAGCAAAAACTCAAGATGCTTTTTATTTTTTTAACTCTCCACGAGAACTCTCCCCTCAAAACATAAAAGACTGTCAAACTAGGATCTTACTTAAAATGCAAAAGGTATTTTCAATTCGAGGATGACATTTGCATACAATATGTGCTGAAGACTGATGCTATGCCAAAAATGTCTTACTTGTAGATTGAGTCTTTATGACATCGAATGCCAGAAAAAAAAAATCAAAACTATTTTTAAAACATTTCTTGATGTCTTTCTCTAATTAAACATTCACAGATTAGCAAATATCTGACTTTAAATTTATATATAACATTGTGACCTCTAAAAATGGATAGAGTATGTATTGAAAGGTGGCTGAATACATATTAATTCTATAAGACTGCATTTGATAACAACAACAACAAAAAAGAAATAAAATATTATCTGTACTTCAGAAGAAAAGAAAAAAAAAAAGATTGCATTTGAAAGATAGTAACGAATGTAGTTTCACATGTTAGGCTGCCAGCATCATTGTGATTTCAGCACTGGTATTTTTATTCTAAAATGTTCTCCCATGTGGCCCACCATCAGATTTTGGTATGTGGCCACCTTATATCAATTCTCAGAATAGCTCTTCATTTTGGGACAGGAACAGTGCTAAGGCCACTTTTCTAAGGTTCAATTTCAATAAAGTTTCTGGTCTTTAAAAAATAAATGTCATGGCAAATCCTTAAAAAGATCAAATATTCTAATATTATTCACCTGATTCTGGGAGCTTAAAGGGTCTAACTTTTAGCAGGGGGCCTTTAAAGAGAAAATTGCTTGTTTACCACATGTAACAAAGGCACAGTGTCCTTCCCTCCCTCCCTTATTTTGATAAAATCAGTGCAAATGAAATCAAGAACTGTTTTAAAAATGTTAACATTTTTCTGCAGCAGTGTAACTGAATTTGAGCTAAGGTACTTAAGCACAGACAGAACAATCATGCCTTTCATCAAGAATTCTAAGTAACTTGACATACATAAATCTTCATTATTTTTGATTAAGTGAAGTGGTAGAACAAAATTCTGCTAAAAGGTACGCAGATAGAGAGGCTAAGGCCTATCATTCCAGCTGTTCTGGTGGATAAAACCTCTGACATTTTTCTAATCAGCAAAGAGAGGTCTTTTGTAGTGTCTTATGTTAGAGCTCAAGATTTAGTCTGAATAACACAACATACAATAATAATTTCTCAAGAATAAAAGAAGAAAAACATTTTTATGATGATCTTCATAGGGCTGCACATTATTGTTTAATACTACATGCTATTCATTACCGGTCACTAAAGGGAAACTAGAAAGGGGAACAATTGTGATGTACATAAAATGTACATCTACTGGTGATTAGGCAATTATAAAAAAAAAATCATGTAATATAATTAAACAACTATTTTTACCTAACCTTTCAACTTGAAAGTAAATATTTCTACCTAACAAGTACTTTCTATCTAGTTGGTAGTGAGAACCATCTCTGGTGTATTAATCTGTGGTAACACTGACTCTAGAACAGTCCTCCCACATTTGGACGCTGCTAGGAATGGCAGCACACTACACAATCCCAGGAGAGATTGCAGAAAGGAGAGGAGAGAGGAAAAAACATGGCTTTCAGGGTCCTGAACTGTTCAACACTGGAGAGTTGAGACCAGTCATTTCTTTATCAAGCAAATTTCTTTATCAAGCAAAATTTTTATAAGCCACCAACACAGAAGATATTCCTAATGGCCCAGGTACTTGTATTCTGAGTCCTTGTTCTTATTTAAAATGGCTATATTTAAAGTTGAACTGTGCAAAATGTTTTTGAGAAAATGGAAAAACCCAGTACATAGAGAGGCATATTAAATATTCCATCTAAAACACAAAAAAGTCTTGACAAGTAATAGAAAACAAGATTTTCCAAATCAAAGGTTCATTTCTTCTTCTCATCCCTTCATTTCCCTTCCTTTTCCTTCCCCCTCTCTCCCTCTCCTTCCTTCCCTCCCTCCCTCTTCCCTCCCTCCTTCCCTTCCCTTCCCTTCTTTCCTTTTTTAGGAGAATGAGCAGACTTTACCATTAGATTGACTGACAGCAAAACTTGATAGATGTCAATTTGCATGAGTTTGCAATGTAAACTGAAACAATTATTTTAAACTATCACTTGAATATTTTTAAATTGATTTTAAAGAAACATGATCACATATGTTTTCTTAGGTTAGATTTTAACTGCCACCATTGGGAGCTTTTAGATTTTAACTCTTACTATATAGTTTTGAACAAATGTATTTGTTGACAATATTCAAACTAATAGAAATAGATTATTTTTCTTCATATTCAATTACTTACTTCCTGTTCAAAATATATTATAGTTTTAAAAATACAACAGCAGATATTATATATGTGTAAACAAAATGAATTTTAACAATCTCTGGGCACCTCCCTATTGCATAATACCAATATGCTGTATTTTTTCGTTTATAAGATGACACTTTTGTCTAAAATTGTTAGACCAAAAACTGGGAGTAGTTTTATAAGTGGGAGTAACCCATGTATTGATTTATTAATGTTGGGTTAGAAAAGTAGGGGTTGTCTTATTTATACATAAAGGCATCTTATACATAGGAAAATACAGTACTTTCACACTAATCAAGGCAGTGGTTCTGTCAAATTTTCATGACTTTTTTCCTTCTTAAGCATTATGTTTTCACAATATATTAGGTGCTCCCACAATGTACTTAACAAAAGTAGTGAAGGGTTACATCAATTTTCATTAATTAATTAGGTCGTGTAATATGAAATTGCCAATATATGACTATGTTCTCACCTACCAAAATGGCAACCTCAAATGGCTTAATCTAATTTGGTAGAATGTTATATATGGAGCAATAAAGGTCATGGGTTTTGAAGACACTTACTGTATGACTTTAAGCTATTTTTTAAATCCTTGCTAAGCTTATTCCCTCATTTATAGAATAAGGATAATGATCCCTACTCATTAGGGCCATTGGCAGTTTAAACGAGACAACATGTGAGTTTGCACATTGGTTAACACCCAATAAGCTATCACAAATTATTGTAAAAACTAGAGGCCTATACAACACATTCAATAGTACAGTTTGAATATCTTTAAAAGATAATGGGATTCACCAAAACAAATACTTTCTTCCTTCCGTATACCCAAGATTATAGCTATAATACTAGTGAGGTGAAATCCTCAGCTGCCTTCTCTTACCACTGCATGGACTTACTATAGAAGGGTGGTTGAAAACACAGACTTTGAGTCCAGATATATTTTTACTGGGGACCCTGCTCTGTTGCTTATAACAGATAGTATTTTGGGCAACTAAGTTGGTTGTCCATAAAATAGGACTTATTACACATACGAAAATATACCTAAAGTACTTAGAACATTGCCTGTCATGTGGAAAGCACTAAATAAATGTTACGGTTACTTAAGGTTTTGTTATCAATATCACGATGGTGTCTTCCCCAAGTCCTTTATCTATGGCCAAACTCCATGGAAACAAATTTATCTCTATTGACATCATTTCCATATTTTATTAAAATCTTTATTTTTCTGGGGCAGAATACCTTTCTTGTTGTGGGGTTTTACTATCTGTAACATTATTATTCAATTTTTTTCTGCCTCAAAGACATAAAGAGTAATTTAAAAGTGAAGTCACAAATCATATCACAAAATAGAAGTAGTCATATTATGCATAGATTAAAAGGACAACATCAGGCTTGACTGTCTGGCTCTAAGTCTCAGTTTTGCAATACACTGGCCCTATAGCCCTGGGTAAATTATTTAATATCTTTGGACCTCAGATGCCTCATTTATAAATTGGGTATAATAATGTCACCATCTCATATTAGTATTAGGAGGTTTAAAATAGTCAATACATATAAAGTGCTTAGAACAAGTACCTAGCATACAGTAAACACTCAGTGCACCGTAGTATGTTAGTACTGTTTGAACACAGTGACTAAATCCTAATAACAGGAATTTTCACTCAGTTCAATATTAAAGATTTATTTTTATTGTTTTTGAAAGAGAAAGAGGGAGAGACAGAGACAGAGACAGAGAGAAGAGGGAGGGCCCAGAGCAGTCTCCATAGTTGCACATCATTGGTTTTTCCACTTAGTTTCATTTCACAGGTGGGCGCGGGGCTGCACAGGGCAGGAACTGGGCCGGGGTCTCACCCCAGTGAGAACTGAACTGGGGGCACTCCCCAGTTCAGCATATGGGTCCACACGGGCCGGGGCCGGGGCCGGGATTCGATGCTCGTCCCTGGGGCTGCAAAGTGAGCGCTTAACCCACTGAGTCATCCAGGCTTCCCCCAGTTCAATATTTATTGCACACCAATCACATGGCCAGACTAAATGCTAGGAGCTAGGAATTCAACAGTAATTAAGAAAGATATGGTCTACTCTCAGAAAGCTTCTATGGTAGTAAATATTGTCTAAAATACTATAGTATTCCTACCAACGCATAGCCCCTTGTTTCAAAGGGCATGAGGTCCTCATCTACATAATTTTTACTTTTTCTTTTCAGGTAGGATTGATGATAGTGGTATAGTAGCCAAACGGACAGGGATATGATATGCACCAGACAAAAGATGATACTGGGATGGCTTACGCACTTTAGGAATGCCCATGGGTCCCAAGGGAGAGAGCATCAAACCATGAATCTGTTCACCTAATGCAGTGACACTGCTAGGACAGGTAGGCAAGATCAGATGGAAACTAACATGCTGGTATTAGGCCATCCCACCTTGAAGCTAAATGTGCATTCACCTGGTAACCTTTATCTACCTTTCACACATGTGCAGTAATTTGAACCCCAAAGGAAGCCACCAGGAAGCCTAATGTCAGGAATATTTCCATCTCCTTTGTAGATAGAGTCGAATCCAGCTGGAAACCCCATATTTTGAGGCCTGTGCATTGGCAATCACGCCTGGCTGGTAAATCCAAGGACAGATAGACATATAGCTGAATTCCCATTGTTTTGTAATGATGATTACATGCTGATGGTTCACTGGCCTTGGGGGAAATGAACTCAGGGAAAGAACAAATCAAAGAAAGGATTTTGAGCAGAGAATAACTGATTCTGCATAGACTCTGGGACCACCTTGGGGAGGTGGAGTGGAGCAACACCCTTCTCTTCAACTCCAGCTTTCCTTCTTCATTCACAATTAGGTGTTCATTTGCAATTAATGTTTTGTTACTTCCAAAAGTGAGTTTCATAGGGGATTCCTGGAGATAGTAGGTCCCTAATGTTAAAAAGTTAGCTAGAGATCAGTGGAAGTCGAACTTGGTTGCAAGTTGGAAGAGAAAATGAGTGAAATAGTGTCCTTTGCAGTCAAAGATTATGTTGTTGACATGTTTGAAGTATAAATTAAAAGACCTGTGTGTGAACAAAAATCTCCCTAGGAATTCAAGAAAAAGTCGCTTTTATGCCTTAGGCCTATAGAATCTATATATTTATGTGACCTACCATCTACAGATATCTTGCTTCAAATGAGTTTATGACTGCTATTATTATAAAAAAAATATCTAAATATCTTTTCAGTAGGGGATACTGGAATAGCTCAGCTGTTGAGTGCTTGCCTTGTAATTGCAAAGTTCAGTGTTCAATTCCCAGCCCCAGCCTGTGCAAACCCATACGATGAAGTATGGTGCAACTGGTAACTGCCGGTGGTGAAGGTTCTCACTTCCCATGCAGGAGGCCCCCAGTTTGGTTCCCACCCCACGCAATCCCACATCCACTTGTGTGGAAGGAAATTATATCACAACTAATGATGTACAACTATGGAGACTGCTCTAGGACCTCCCCCGTTCTCTCTTTCTCTCTCTCTTACCTTCTCTCAAAAAAACAACAAGGGGAAGCCAGGATGGCTCAGTGGGTTAAGCGCTTACTTTGCAGCGCCAGGGACCGAGGATCAAATCCCAGCCCTGGCCTGTGGGGACCCATATGCTGAACTGGGGAGCTCCCCCAGTTCAGTTCTCTCTCTCTCACTCTCTTTCTCTCTCTCTGTCAAAAACAATAAAAATAATAATAATAATAAAAAAATCTTAAAAAAATAAAAGATCTTTTCAGTACATTTGTATTGTCTCTAGGAAGCTGGGTAACTTTTTTCTTAATCGTTTAAGTTGAAAAATAATACCCTTTTAAAAGCAAAACAACACATGGTAGACTCAACAGAACACCTCTATCTGATTTCAAACTCTATCTGACTTCAACCGTATCTTTTATAAAAAACAAGACCAGTGAAGTAGTCATTTAGTCAGTGAAAATAGAGTTTGCCACAATTCAACTATAACTGTCTCATTTTGGAGGCATCATATTTTCTTTCTTTTTTTTTTCTTTATTAATAAAGATGGAGTCAGTCACTTGCATCAACACTTTTCCTTTAATGACATTTGTTCTAAGAATTCAACTAGACTAACTGCTTGTCCTTGTCCACTATTAAAGCTCTTGAAAATACCATTTACAGCCCTGCCGCCCCAGTGACAGGGTTGGCTTTTTGCACTTCATTTGCACTCTAGTTCAGAGCCATTTCTTCAAAAGTTTCTGATGTGTTCTTTTACTGCAGTTTCACGCCTGTAATCATGATAAATGATTATGTTCTCACAGACACCTTCCTTATCGCTAGCTGGAATTTCATTCATGTACCATGATGTAGTTAAAGGGTGATATAACAGAAAATTAATGTATTTGTTTCTATCTCAAGAATGTGGATAAATGAGGAAAACCTACAGTGCATTTTTATGTACTGATAACATTTATAACCCTAGTCTACACTAATTTTACAGATGAATATAATTCTAAGACTGTCCTTTAGTCATAAGTATTATTATGTTAACAATATAATCATTGCCAAAATTTAAGTACGTTGTTTACATCATTTCTGCTAAATCTTCTAAAAATTTAGAAAATTGTCCTGATTTCCTGAGAGGTATTTTCATTTTTTTTAAATAAAAAAATAAATAGCATATAAGCTCTTGAAATGAAGATTAATTATGGACGTCCATAAACTGTACTAAATATGTGCTTTGATCAAGAAGGGCAAGTAATTTAGTCTTCATATTTTAAGCTATAATATGCATTCAACTTTTCATATTATTGAAGGATATGCTCATAGTTAAATTGCAGATCAAATGTCAGGTCAATAAAATCTACTGGTTATGTCCCAGTTAAATTTATTTATTTATTAAATTTATTTCACTTTCTTGAAGATCACAAAGTATATATTTAAGAAACACTAGAGGTCAAGAAACTAGAATTATATCTCTTATTTCCAACACGTGAAGCATTATACTTCCCTAATACATTCAAATTTTCATGTAAATTTAAACCCTAGTTACCTAAACTGCATGTATTTCTTCCTTTCATTCAAGAAAAGCTGCATTTCTTATCTCTAGGCAATAGCCAAAAAATATAGACTAATTTTTAAATTCTATTATTGTAGTGGGGTTTGTTTGTCGCTTAGAATTTCTGGCATGCAAATAGAGCGCAAGAAGCAGCGTCTCTATTACTGAGATGACATTAAATATGCCTTCATATGGACTGTACTGCATAATTTGGTAACTCCTCCTAATGAGACATTCACAAGTAGCTCTCAAAAGGCAATAAATCATCATTGTATTGAACTGAATCGAGATAATAATTAAGCACATTCAAAACAACCATGTTTGTTGTGAATTATAGAAAGCCTGTCTTAATTTCTCTACACCCTTTGGGATATAATAGCTTTATTCAAGGATAAAAATAGTTCTAACCAGTTCTTTAACAGTATAATTAGGAAAAAGAATGACTAAATCGCTATGGAATGTATTAGTGGGTGGCACGGTAATTCACACAATTTTTTTCTGTATTCTTTTTATCCCATGTTTTATCACTTATATATAACATTTGAACTGACTCATAGGTTATATGATATTCTGAAATATGGTGCAACAGTAAGTCTACATGCATTCTGCTTTATTCAATTACTTAAGTTCTTAGAAGTTCTTTAGAAGCTTAAACAGAATATCTACTTACAATAGAACTGCCAATTACAGCAGAATCTGGTTTTCCTGAAGTAGGAAACAGTCATCCAACTAAACTTACAGACAAATAAATGCTTTTAACTGCTAATGAATGTGCAAATCCTCTGGCGAAATGCTAGTGTGTTTAAATCTGTAACATCAAGCAGAAAAACAGGGGCTAATAGAATGGACAAGGTGTGGATGCTCCTGATGTGGTCTCAACATCAGACTTAACTTCTTTTATTCTTTGAGTAAAGAAAAAATAGCCTCCTATTGTCCACATTGCAATGGTCCTTTTTGGCAATTTCAATCCCCAAGACAAGGATAAAGGACATCCATTTGTGACTGGTGATCTTTAGCACCACTTGTTCTATCTTTGGGAAGTCAAAATTGATTTTCTTCCACTTGTCACACTAAAATCTCAACCCTGTCCTTTCTGCTACACTCTCAAAGAGTTCAGTTGTATGAGGATCAAAGGATGAGGAAGCTGCAGCTTTAAGGGAAGCAGGCAGTGTGAGAAGACTTTGTGGGCAGTTCTGAGCATTTTATGTAAGCAATCTATTTCAGCTTCAGAGGAAGTATTGGCTAAGTGGGTGAACAACATGTAAAGTGCTCACTTGACATAAGTTTTCTTTCTTTCTTTTTTTTAATAGTTAAGATAAGAAGAACCTCCAATGGCTGACCTTTTATTATCTGTCAGAGCCCTGAGTACTTCGGCAGAGGTGGCTAACAGGCCCTGAAGAGACTGGAGGCATGTCCGTTGCTGTCGGCGCAATATTTGCAGCTGCGGCAGTCTCCTTCGAGTTGTTTGTTCCACTGGCTGCCTGATGCTCTGGGTATCTGATTTCTATCTCTGGACACAGAGCGGAAGCCACATGGTGGTCAAGTCTGGACTTTTAACTGCAAAGGAGCACTTTGCTGCTTGCTTCCGGGGAGCCAGGCACAACTCAGTATTGGTCTTGGTTTCACTTGAAAAAGCGTACAAACCTTTTATACATTTTGTGAAATAGACAAGGAGATCCCAATACATTCAGGTCTCCCTTTCCATGTCTTTAAAGTAGCCTGATGATGAGAAAAAAACACTAAATCATAGCAATTGAGAAAAATAAACGGTGTTTAGTTAATTGTATGCTTTCATTTAATAAATATATAAGAGGTGCCATTTGCTGTATTTCAAATGTGCTAAGCTCTGTGCTACATGCTTTATATATAATAACCCACTTAATCCTAGTAACGAATCTTTCAGTAATTGTTCTATCTTCAAATTACAGATGAATAAACAGAGACCCTGGGAGAATTAAGGAATCTGTGCAGAGTCACATGGCAAGTAAAGAATCAGTTTTCGAAGAATTAAAAAATCACAACAAATGTATTTAAAATAAATTTTCTTTGGCAAATCAGAAAGCACTTCAGTAGTATAGATCACTTCTGCCTCATCATGATGAAATCAATGTTTTCATCACTGCAAAACATGAATTTTAGTACCCATTTAATGCAAGAAATCTGTATCTTTAAAAAAATTAATAAGCTAAATTATTTGATAATGATTTTTAGAGGTGGTAGTAGATATGATTTCTGCATAATCTACTATTTTTAAAGTGGTTAGTTAATATTGGGGTTTATTTTTATGTACACATCAAATTTCATTTAAAATTTAGTATCAGAATATAGCCTACATTTTAGACATATTTCTGTACATAATTAAGAATTTTCAAATAGAAAAAGGAGACACTGCATAAATATAAGACATACTGTAGTGTTTAATATTTAATTATGGCATAATTAATCATAGAAGCGCATATGAATCTAATTTATTAGAGTTCTTCCTAAAAATGCCATCTTTGATTTCTACCAGAAAAAAAAGACAAAAGCATATAAAACAATGCATGCACTCTATTTATACTTCTTATGCTTGCTTCAGCAGCACATACACTATATTTATACTTATTATCAAGAGCCACTTCTTTTGTGCACGAGGTCAAAGAATCTTCTGAATATTACCTTTACTCTTAAAGAGAATCCTGGTTCTCATCCTCACTCCAGGGAAAACAAGTACCTTCAAGAGGAGTGATGCTAGTGTGCCCTGTGCCACTTTGATGGCATCTCCTGAGGCTGGTATATAAATCCAGGAGAGATGAGGGACATGATAGAGGCAGGGTCTGTGTTGACGACAGTTGTCCTGTCTGATCTTTCCCACATCACCCCACTTATTAGAGGTCACCTGCAGGGGGAGGACATGGCTTACAGACCATGAGTAATGGCACTCTTGTGGTCACATGGAGTTAAACAAATGAGCGATTATAGTGAGATGAGACACCCTGGGCAAAAATCTTAGTCCTTTTCTATCTGATAAAGGTCATTCTTTTTGCTAGAAACCGCACTCTATGGAGGGAGGGCATCTAGACTGAGGCAAGAGCATGAATGCAATCAGAAGCAGGAAGAGCATGGCTGTACGGATGGAGTAGGGAGGGCAGAAAGGTGAGAAGATCTGCGTAGGAGCCTAAGGAGTGCAGTTTCTGCAGCCGTGGGAAAACAGTTCAGAAACATAAGCCCTGTTGCCAGCAAGTGATAGGAAGCCTTAGTAGGTACTAGAGCTTGATGAATAAAGAGTTTGAGAGATTAGTGTGACGACGACCATAAAATGAAATGGGGAAGGAGAGAACAAAAGGGCAGCAGGACTTCAAACATTGTGCAGAAAATCATGACATCATAGAAATGAGGTGAACCCTAGTGAACACAATTATAAAATAAACAGTCATAATATGACATGAAGTAATAAATATAAGATAATTAAAATAATCAAATAAAATATTTCAAGAACTGGGACACCAGACATGAAGTAAGAGGAAAGAACAATTAGGTTTCTGGGCTTTGAGATGAAAATGACAGGAAAACAACTGAATAAAATAGATTAGGTGGGAAGAGAAGGCATATTTTGAAGGGACTTTTTCTTTTCAGTTTCCATAAACAAAATTAGAAAAAGCTGCTCAGAACCCAAGTGAAGTTCATTTGCTAGCATCTGGGACCTTTGAAAACGAGACCATTGAGGCTGAGAGGTCAGAGCTAAAATTGTAGAAATAACAGCGAATCCAGAAGGTGGTACCCAAAGGCCTGAGAGCAGGTGGGTTTGCACAGGTAGGGAAATTGAGAAGAGAGAAGTGGGTGGGGTGGGCAGGTGCAGCACGCACAGTGTTGGTGATGTCCACAGTTTTGGCCTGGGAGGGGAGAGAAACCTGAAGAGAACAGGATTTGTGATGGAGGATGGAGGAGTGAAGTTGGGTTCTGGGGGCATGTCAGCTGCTGGACCTCCTCACATCCTAGGTGTCTCCAGGGCACGGAGCATGGATGAGTCTGACTGAGACATGAGTTAGTTAGTTCTGCCCGCTGCTCCCTGGGTGACTTCACTCACCAGGTCCCATTAATGGAGAAACTGATCCGGTCTGAGACCTTACATTCTTTTTGAGCACTTACCCCGGTACTACACATTAATACCAGGGGCTGAGATGTTCATACACTCAAATCCTTCATATTCCATCTGCCTCTCAGAGCTCTAGACTCTTGCCCAGTGCAAGGGCTTATTTACCGCCTGTACTCCTGTGCCAAGTTGATACTCCCTTTAAATGACTAATAGTGTCTGAAGAAATCAGCTCTGATACTGGGTAATATTTCTTTCAAGGACCTTACCCCGAAATACTGTGAGATGTATTCACAAAGGGGAGCTATTTGGGGGTTGGGGGGAGTAGTTTTCAGCAGTGCTAAATGACAGGTAGAGGTTTAGGATAACAGAGACTGAGGTCAGAAAGGGTAGTCTCAGCAATTTGGGGGTGTAGTTCCGACAAAATGGTGAGGACAAGAACTGTCTTGTAGATGGATGTGAGAAGCATGTGGTGGGGAGGCAGTGAGCAAGAAGGGCACGTCTGAAGGGTTTAGCTTGGAATGGGGGTAACAAGATGGTAGCTGCAGTACAGCAGGATCAAACAATGTTTACTTTAAATGGGTGGGGCTGAGCCTATCTGAAGGCTGAAGGGGAAAAGTCCGTTTAAAGTACAAGCAGATTTCCTAAAGAAAGAAGTTAGACTGTGCCCACTAAACTGAGGCTGCAGGAACAGCAGGCAAGGGCTAAATCAGATGAGCATGAGAACCCGCAAGGAGGCCCAAGCACACCCATGATTCATAAACCGACTCAGTCATGTGTCATCAGATGGTCTCAAGACCACACTTGGAGAAAATCACCTCCCAGAAGGGTTGTCACGCTACTGTCCTGTGGCTGAATCCAGCCTGCTGTCTGCTTCTGTATGGTCCTTGAGCTCAGAATGGTTTTTATAGCCAAATATTGCAATAGTTTTATACTAGGGAACTCTGAACCTCAATTTAGCAAAATGTTAACTCTACCCCAAAAGAATCCATTCTTCTCATTAGTAGACCTGTATTACAAAGATTATAGTCTATTATTATTACTGTGTTTCGAGTTTTTGTACAAAAAAGTATTTATAGAAATTTGTTTTTTTTCTCTGGTTCAGTATCTTCAGATTCTCCTTGATGTGGACTCTTGGCCCACAAAGCCTAAAATACTTACTATTTGGCCTTTTATAGAAACAGTTTGCTGACTCTTGCCTTAGCCTTGATAAGGGGTAACGTACTCCTGAGACCAGAAAACCATAGACAGATTAGCAGAAAATGAACCATGGGCAGATTCACAGAAAATGATACTTTAGGTACATACAGATGTGTCATCTGACTTCTTATCGACGTGATTGCTATAAGTTTATCCAATATTTTTTAATTTTGAAAATACAAATTCCCTTATTTCTTGCCCACATTTAATATCACAAAGCACTTATAAAGTACCAGTCTATTACTAGAGAAGATATGTTAGACATTAACTCAGTGCTTAAGCAGCTTCCATTATTAAAAAAAAAATAAAATTGGGAAAGCTGGGATGGCTCAGCGGGTTAAGCGCTCGCTTTGAAGCCCTGGGGACCAAGGATTGAATCCCGGCCCTAGCCCATGTGGACCCACATGCTTAACTGAGGTGTGCCCCCAGTTCTTGCCGGCGCAGCCCCATGCCCACCAGTGGAGTGAAACATGGAAAACTAATGTTGACTATGGAGACTGCTCTGGGCCCTCTCCCTTCTCTCTGTCTTTCCCTGTCTGTTTCTCTTTGTCAAAAAATCAATAAAAAAAAAAATTACCTACAATAGACAGAAAAAGGCCAACTTTTGTTGCATCACATATTTTCAAACTCAAGAAACTCACTGCAATGCTTTGGGAAAACATAATAATATCCCACTACCATTCTCTTGCAAATCATGGCAGCATCAGCAACTTTATCCAGATGAACATTTAGAAATAGCTAAAGAGCACCAACGAAAATTGTTGGGGAAGGATTTTAAGTACAGCCATGATCCCTCTTATGTGGAAAGCAGGTGCTAATGGCAAAGCTTTGGGTAGAATACTATACAATGCCAAAGATGACATTTTAAAATGGTGACAATAACAAACTCCTGGTTGGTAGAACACTGGCATACTTAGGGACCTCACAGTTAGGCAAAAACTACTTCTGATCATATTTTCCCACATTTTACATATTGTGAAAAATTTCAGACCTCCAAATATGCTTTAATGGTTCATAGAAAAGCTGAAGAAACTTGAATGGAAAAAAATAAATTATAGCTGACGTTCTTGGTGCTATTTTTGGACATACTTATGACATATTGAAGTTACTTATATGGCAGCTTCAATGTGTAATATGTACATCCAAGAAAAGCAACAGGAACATCCGCTATAATTTTAGTAACAACTCTACCACAGATCTTTTTCTATGGGTTTGGAGGGGATGCTCACCTTGAGCTGAGAACATAAAGGTTGGAGTAGTGTTTATCTAAAGCACTTAAGTGAAAAATGAAGTAAACAACTTAATTTGTAAATATAAAAAGCTCCCAGCTTAGTTATAAAATATGACATACCAAGTGAACCTTGAGTCGCTTAAATAAGTGTTGTACATTTTCCAGCAGGCTGAACTATGAAAAGCAATGAGAGGACATTCTCCCCCTGGAAGATAATCACTTTTATTGTTTCAGGTCAAAGATTCCGATTGCACACAGCAACCTCTGACTAAAGAACAGCAAGTCCTTTCAGGTCAAAAGGTCCACTATGGAGCCCCTCGAAAGCACAGCCTAATAGTCCTAAAATAACAAGCAAACATGTAGCTTTCTTAATTTGCCCGGCTGGATTCCTGTAATAAGTACTTAACAACAGTAGGCTCTGAGCAACACAGCAGACATCAACAAGACCATTTGCCAGATGATTTAGCAAACAAATTTCTGAGAGTCTCACACTTAGGTTGAGTGCATAACATAAGAAAACATGAAGGGACTTAGAGATGATAATAGCGCAGAGGAGTTTTACAAATTAAAAAAAAGAGAGAGAGAGAGAGGTTGAGAATGTGAAGGTCTAGAAAACTTAGGCAGATGTGAATTTCTCTATCCAGAACGAAGCTCCCCAACGAATACTCAGTAACTCCTGCTATTTTTTTTTTTACTCCTTGAACAAATAACCTGAAATTGACTTTTGGGGAAGAAAGAAAGGACAAAAGAATCTGGAATTGACTTCTCGGAAAGAAAATCACTAGACTTTTGAACACCAGCGACCGACATTCAGCAAGTACAGAACATGAAAGGTTCTTAAATATTTGTTGAATGAAGGACTCCAAGTCTGGTAGAACTCTTAATAAGTAATAGGGGTTAGGAACAAGGGGAAGGCATTCACAAAGGAATCACGCCCTCCTGTCAAGAATTCAAGGCTTGAACATAAGCAGGGGACATTTCTTAAGTCACAACAGGAAGCTGCCCTCTTGCTTTTTCTCATAGGCCTGGGCCATGACAGTTTGTGATGCTATAATAAGTGGGGAGAATCAGGGAGGCAGTAGTCTTTATTACATTAAGAGTGAAAGCCATCCTGAGGCTTGGTGAGGAAAGCCATTAGCACCAAAACAGGAAAACAAAACTTAGCTGTGGAGTAGGGCTGGCCTTCCTCAGGTGTGTAGTCATGGCCATTCTGAGCCCAGGAAACCGGTTCTGAGCAGGGGGTAATGACCACACCACTTTGGGTTACAGTTAAATGGTACACTCTGTTGTTTGAATTTGCATTTTTAAACACAAACGCAGACATTTTGAAGGTGAAAAATTCAAGGAATCACTTTTATTTGATCCCATGTTAGTTTTTGTGATTATGTTTTTCCCCCATTTTATGTATTCCCACTTTCCGCGAATTGTCTAAACTAATGAGTTGCTTTTATAGCTTTTGGCCAACCTCAGAGAAGACTAAAGGGCCCAATGGTTGACGCAACGCAGGCCACATTTTGAATGTGAAGCATGACTTCTTAGTATTGTCAGTTCATTTAACTTTTGAATATTCTGCCTAACGGACTTTAACTTTGTGCAAGCGTACACAGGAGCTTCTAAACCTGAAGCGAGCTGAGAGCATCCATATCTCCTACACAGAGACTCCCCGGAGCTTCCAGGGTAAACATTTACCCAGGGGCAGATAGCAGTCAAACGTGAGAAGAAGAATGTGCAAATACATAAATATACAGATAAATAAAACTGTTGATGGTATTGTCTACATGATAACGAGGTGCCAAGGGCACAATGAACAAGAGTGAAGCTTTCAAATGAGTTAGGTTGCCAGATGTAGATGGTGATTTGGGGAGGCCCCAGGGAGTATCCATGAGGAGAAAGGCAGGGTGTAAATCAGTCATGGAAATGCTCCATTGCACCCGGGGGCCCTACGGAATGATTCACCATGAATCGAGAGAAAGGTGCCAAGGCTCTGGGACTAGCCACGCCAGAGAGGAGCCTGTCGGATGCACACGTGAGAGGTGGGCCTGAAGAGAGAGAAGTATGCGTGTTAGCCGAGGCTCACATTTCTATACGGGATAGAAAATAGCTGAGGTTAGTGGATCAAAGTACTTACTCATTAAAGGTAAAGAACCATTTAGCTTACGTGCGTGCACTGTTTCTGTTAAGCGAGCAATATTCACAGAGGAAAAACAGTTGTAAAATGTATATGGTTGGGAAGAAAGAGGGTTGTGGGCAGAAAAGGGATGACAACAGTTAAATTTTTTTTTTTTTTTTTAAGCCATGACCAATGTGTGCTTTCAGTTACAGCGTAAGTAGAAATTAAATTATGCAATGAGCATTAGAGAATTACTTGCAAACTGTATTTTATTGTAGATGGCATTATTTTACACTCAGAAAAGCTAAAGAGAATGAATAGGAGTAGGAATCTTATGGGACTATGAATCAGCTGATCCACAGTGGCTGAAACTGAAAAGTCACAAAGCTTGCTGGAAAATGGGGAACAACACAGGCTCAATTTTCATGAATAAAAATTTATTTTTTAGAGAGAGCTCTTACCAGATCATTTAATGTAAACATATGTATTTGCATAAAAAAAGAATAAAGCTGTAATTTTAACTGAACAGAGAGATTTGCTTCTATTTGTTTTTGTTTTTCAAATCCTTTCAATTTGCATTTAGTTATTATTTTCCATGAAAGTGAATTTAACACTTGACTCCTGGATAAGCATTGTTGGAAAAGGTTTTTGGGAATCTGCAAGAACCATTTAATGTGTCTCTTATTAAAATAATGTCCCAGCAAGTAACTGTGTGAATGGTAAGACAGTAATGTGTTGATGTTGAGTCATTGAGCAGAACAGATTGTATGACATGATGATTGAAATAACTTGAATTCAAAAGAAATGGTGAATTGAAGACACAGATGTGGGCACAGTGTCTAATACAATTCTGCAAGGAGGCTCAAACGTGAACCCAAATGTACTTTAAGCATGTTCTCAAGATAAACTCATTTTGAGTTATTCGCTCTTTTGAAAGAAAAAAACTATTATGAATTAGTAGGGAGTAAACATTTTCACACATTTTCAACTTGTTGTACCCTACACCCTTAAAATAATGCTCTTAAACGTCTGAAAAATATTTTAACTCTAATAGGAGCCTACAGATAATACTCCTTCAGTCAGCATTATCGTATCACCATTTGAAATCTGTATCAGACCGAACCCAATAGCATTCTCTTATTATATCCAGCTGTCCCTGTACCCCTTGCTTTGTATAATCATAATAAGTCCCAAAACCTCATCAAACTCTTCGACTCTTTTCTTTCTATTGTTCACCACAACCAACTAATTACTAAGTCCATATTTTATTCCTTCAATATTGATATCCTCTGTCCATTACCCAGAGCACAATGATGCTTCATCAGTGTTTAACCTTGATAGCAGTAGCTTCTGAAACACCTCCCTCCTTGAATCCATTTTGCACCTTCGATAAAATTAATTTTCTTTAAACATTGTTGTGTGTGTGTGTGTTTTCTGTCATTCCCCTGCTTTAAAACTTTTAATGACCCCAGGAGGTTGTCTGTGCTTCCACCGTATTCAGGAGGGAGGCCTAAGGCCATATGCTTGGGCAATGGTGAAATTTAGCAGCAGATGTCATTACAGAGGGACTATGAGGCTGTGCCCATGACGAGAGGCCACCTGCCAAAGACCCTCCACTGTGGCGAGAACTGTATAGCAGATTCTTCCATTGCAGCCACAGAAGTCCTCGCTCTCAGGCTAGTGGGTGAGGAGGGGTCAGAAAGAGGGAGAATGGCAGAGCAAGGCCCAGGAATGTGAGCTTGGAATAGCAACCTCTGCTCAGAGCCAAGTCTGTTGGCTTAAACTCCTGGCCGCAGAAGCAAGGAGCTCAAGTCTCTCAACAGCCTTTGTCATTCATTGAAGACCTTAAGGCAGCTAGCTCTCAGGGCTCCAAAAACCATGAGGCATTCTCTGACCGTTGTTCTTCGGGAACTTTCCTCCCACTGCCTTCCCTTCTATCCCTTTTCAAGGTCAGGTGGTGGTGGTGGAAAAAGCCAACACTCATCTCTTTCTCTCCAATACTCTTAGCATTAACCATGTTCAGACAAACCTCCCTGCTGCCTTGAGTGGGGAGTATGGCCTTGCTTTATAATGGTTAAGGGGGCTGGAGGGGTGGAGAAGGGGCAAAATGTTATATTTGAATCCATTTTAATAAGACTGATCTTTCAAGGCTTAGGGAAGTCTTGCAGGCTTTCCACCCACCCTCTTCTAACCCTCCTGGTCTTCCATCTCATTGCCTAAGGCCTACGTGCCTAGTCTCTTAGGATCCACCACCTGTACTATTTGTTTGTCTGCCTGGCTATGGGTTTGGTTTAGTCCATCAGCTTTCTCTATTAGGCACCTTCAATCCCCTGGGCCCCACTCTCAGGCAGGGTCCAGGCACAAATGAGAAGGCAGAATTGTACACTTAAGAATCAAGAAAGTATACACACACTTCAGCAGTGCATTGAAGTTCACCAGGAACTGCAAATCACTGTTTAAAAATGTTAGTTCCTCTTTGCCCCCTCAGTTCCCAAGTTTCTTTCACCTAGAGCTATAAATGTCTCATGTTTTCAAATTCAGCTGGATCCTTTTGTAGAAATAGGCTCTGGGTCTGACTTCAGTTTTAACCTGCCACACTTAGCACAGAGACTAGTGCAGACAATTGTTTCATTTGATAAATGAATGATTGAGTTTCCCACACATCAAGGATTTCTGTTTATATATTATAAGGAGTGGTACAATTAGTTTTCTGTGATTTGAAAACTGTGTAGCTAGAGCATTACAGGCTGTCATTTTCACCAAAATGTATTTAAATGCATAGTTATTATCCTATTTCCTAATTTTTCTAACATACCTTTGACCGATTTCATAGAATCTTAGTGCTAAAATTAATAGAACAGAATGCCTAATGCTGACACACTCAATCCCATATTTTGTTATCCAGAGGCAGTGGGTCTGACATAAACACATTATGGAAGGCCTGTGATGAGATACATTGCTTCGATTCTAACATCGGGGCATGCTTCCAGAAGCCCTGCTCTCTTCTCCAGACTTCTATCTCTTATTCCAGAATGAGTTTAGTCTACCTTCCTGCTGTTCATGGTGACCAGCTGCTGCCCCTCACTCCTGGATCTTCTCAGGTCCTTTCTTTGCCACCACTCGGCTGGCCCCACGTTCAGCTCTGAAACACTTGCTCAGTCCCTGCCCCTTCATCCTCTGTTGCATAAGCTGCTCCAGTTGACCCCAGCCCTCTCCCTGGGCCACAGTCCTGGAATATTTACCCTCCCCTCACACATCCTGTTTTGTCAAACAGCATCAGTCATGCCTATGTCTCAGGAATGCCAATCTTAATTGAAAATGTGTCAGTTTTACTAACATAACCACTGTGATGGCTTCATTCAGCTCCACTGTTATCAGCTGTTTGTTTTTCCTCAGAAATCAGAGATGCTTTTTACTCAAAAACAAAACAAAACAAAACAAACAAAAAAAGACTTTTAGTGAGTACAGATTTAGGATGCTCCTTGAGTGAGATACCATAATACCTTCGAATAAGGGAGCCTTATTACTTTTCCTAAGTACTTTAGGTATTTAAAGTTGTGTGCTCTTATCTTTAAATATAAAAGAAACTCTAGTTTCTAGTTATTCTTGGCTGGCTCGGTTTATATGGATTCCTCATTACATAACAATTAACAGTACTGTATGGAATTCAGGATGCTGGAAGGAACAGTGTGCATTTTTAATTCATCTCTATCAATCTGTCTATATCAATCCTTCTAATCTTCCATGCCAGAAGCAACTTTTCTGTTATATGTGTTCTTCCTTACTGGCTTAAAGATAACAGTACAAAAAAAAAAAGAGCATCCTTCTGAAGAGAATAACTTAGCTAAGGCCATTGGGCTCCATCTTTGCGATGAAATATGTATTTCCCATTAAAAGGCAAATCTGTCATTTTAAGAGGTTCAATTGGATGTACTTTAAACATAATTCCAGCGGGTTAAATTGAGAGCATTGAAAAAAGCTCAGGAAGAATGTTTCCTTGGTCTGTAGTATTTTCATTTTCCTGAAGTATGAATTGGATATATTTTCTTTTACTTTAAACTTTTTATTCTCCGTGTTTGATTCTGAATTTGTGCAATGTTTTACCGATGAATTGGGCTCAATAATACTATTTCTAATACTTAAAGTTTCTATTTCTGTGCTATTATTTCTAGCAAAAAATATTGGGGCCCATTTGAGCTGATCCTTTTTCTATGATTCTACTACAAGACATGTTGATATTTGCCTACATTGTTCTGTTCAGTGTGTATCATTTCTGGATGTTTTATAGATCTTCCTTTGAAACCTCTGTCTGTTTAACATAATTATTTCCTATAAATGAAATGACTAATTACATCCTGATAAAACACAAGCAAAGGATACTGTGAAATATGCAATGATTCTCTACGAAAGCCATTCAATGAACAATATACACACACACATTAGTACTATACATCCAGTGAGTTAAGATTTCTGTCTGGATTTTCACATCTGTAGCTAAGTTGGACACTGAGCTATTAGTTTATTTCCAATAAAACAAACAGAAATACAAATACACACACACTTTACTACCAAGTTTCAACTCATTAAAAATTTTATCTATGTAAGTCTAATTTTCTCACTAACCATCAATAATGTTTGCATGTAGGATATTGAATGATGAAATGTGCACCACTTCATCGTATACAGTCCTGACCAACCAGCACCGTTAACCACACGGTTACGTCCTCAGTTAATGGCAATGTTTCTACTGGCTAGGTCTTTCCTTTGTGTCCCAATACTACCTAAACTATACTTAAACTTTCGGTTCCAATCTTACTAGTACACACTGTTATATGCTTAGGGAAAAGAGGTAAAAGAAGAAGTAGGCAAAGACCCGTCATCTCCCTATACATGTGAAGAACATTTTATGGTTATGATTTCACATTGCTGCTTCCTGTGCCTTTATAGTCTCACTCTTCACTTCCAACTAGCTCCTTTCCCATTTCCATGTGTGCCTTTATCATACATCTAGACTGTGGTTTTAGACCTCTCCCCATGGCCTTTGTGTCACTACCTTTTGCTTCCCCTTTCTCTGCCCTCCATCATTGGCTTATCAGTTTGCATAATGGGACCAACCCAGCAGCTGGGACATCCCACATCTGATGCTGTGTGGCCAGACACCCTCCTGCCTGTGTTGCTTCCCTCTTTCCCACTGCCATTGCCGTTGCTTGCTGGCTTCAAGCTCACTGTCCATTATCCATGGCCACACATCATTTAAGTTTTACGCTATTTGTCCTTTCTCCTCTCACCAAAGTGACAGGTTGTCAGCAACATTCCCTCAGAGTTCACACCAATACCTGAAAGGTTTGGTTGAGTCTTAAAGCCTGCATGTTAGACTCTCCGGATTTGACAAGCTACCCATCTGTGCTTCCTTCTCACTGCCTTGAGTTCCCGTAGGCTTCACCTTACCTTATTCTCAATCAATATTCCTCTTCCCTCAGTAAAGTAACGATTACTTGACTAAAGTAATGCACACTAAAGTGTAAATGACTGATAACTAAGCCACCTCCACAGAAACTCCTTTTGGGAGTTGATGGATGCAAATGAATCTCTATTCTGTAGAACAGACTAGGGTAAGCATTCTGGGATCAGGGATCTATTGTAGGCCTTCCCACTGATTATTTATCTCCACGCAAAGTAGGAAAACTGGCTTAACGAGCCAGCATTGCATTTCTGAGAGGCTATGAACCCTTACGGAAAGGCCACTCCAGCTTATATACAAGTAGGTAGCTACTCTACATCTGTTAGGTTAAATAATTAAACGAAAGTTATTGTTACTATTTCAACCATTCTTTTAAGCTTCATTTATTTTTTGAGAGGGTGTGGGTATGTGTGGGGGAGAGGGGGTTGGGGGAGAAGAGGGAGGGTCCAGAGCAGTCTCCATAGTTGTACATCATTAGTTGTGACATGTTTTCATTCCATACAGGTGGATGTGGTGGGGCTACAAAAGGTGGGAACCGAACCAGAGGCCTCCTGCATGGGAAGTGAGAACCTTTGCTAATGGGCCATCTTGCGGTTGCCAGTCATGCAGCAGTTCAGCAAATGGGCTTGCATGGTCTGGGGCCAGGAATTGAACCCCAGACCTCGTGAATTTAAGGCACATGCTCAACCACTGAGCTATTTTCACATCCCTATTTCAACCACCTAAAGGCTAAAGACACTCACTTTGACCACAGTACCCATTTACTGCCCTTTATACCTTACTTTTGTATTGTTGAACCCCAATTCAGTATTTTCCTGGGAAAGTATTTCTCGGCTATTCTGTAGGTAACTAAAGCAGTGGTTTAGAAATGTTTCTTTACTGTCTAAGTACTGTCCTCTGTGGTGAAATGAACTCCCATGGCGGGTGGGGGGAAGCAGAACTGCTCTTGTTGACCTGGGAGTACAGCCCACAGAACACAGCTGGCTGTTGCCTAATCCAGAGGCTGTGTGGTGCGGGAGAGGGTCAGGGGGGCACCGCGCTTAACCCACTGCTATAGGAGATACTAACTAGTAAGAGTGTTAGCCACAGGCCTTGACTTCAGATGTGAACAATTCACTGGGTGATCGGGTTAACAAAGGTTAAACACTGACCACCGACTTCTACAGTGTAACTCTGTTAACCAATCTCATAGAAAACAAAAGCAATAAAAATGGGGTTTGTCATTTGTATAGATAACAGATTCAGAAATAAAGTAATAGTAAGTAGAATCAGAAAATCACAAAAATCAAGAGTTTAAATATTTAAATTGTAAAATGATGACCCATTGCAATAGGGGTTCTAAGGACTGAAAAAATGTGAGTGAATGCGGAGAAGATAAAAAAAAGGGAAGTCAGGGGTTGGGTTGCCTGGTCCCTATAAAGATGACCAGAACTGATATATAGCATTTCAGGGGAAAAGAAATAGAAATTCTTAGTTCCCAGGCAAGTGTATCTGGTTTGAAAGGTGTGATGCTCCACAGGTTCTTGGCTTTGGTACAAAGATGTGAGACTAACAAGGTCTGACTGTCTTAAAAACACCTGACATGTTCCTCTGAAATATTTGGGAAATGATATGAAAAACAGAAATAAAATGTCCTCAATAATCAGAATTTTCTAATAAAGTAATGGTATAGCTGAAAGGAACTATTAGAACTCTTCAGCAGAACCAGGGACAGGCTCTCTATTCTTTTTCCACAATCAGTCCTTGTCATTTTATTATGCCTGAGGACTCAAGTTCAGATGGAGCTTTCCAACCAGATAGTACGATGACAATAACAATGAAACTGGATATGGAGAAGGAGAAAGGAAAGCCTAGAGTCAAGGACCTAGCTTACCTCCTGCCACTCTGGAACACGCTCCTACTGACCCTTGAGAAGATGTTTGTCCTTCTTGTTCGGCTTTCATGTCTCCCAGCTAAGATCTGGCAGTGGTGAATTACTGACCTTCCAAATTGGTAATCCCACACTGATTCTTCTGGATGCTATACTGCTGATATGTCCTGCACCTGGACCCCTTATAGTTCCTCCTGAACCATCTACTAAATAGATGATCTTCAACAACTTGTGCAAAAAGATTTGAATTTCGCTCTGATCCTCTAGCAGGAGAGACTTGGGGAAATAGTGGTGTCGTTCCCACCAAAGCCCAAGTCTATTCCCTCCTCCGATGGGATGGCAGGGAGCAGAAGCACTGTTCTCCGCTGCTGTTTTTCAGGAAGAATTCTTAGGAGGCTTTAAGTAGAGAGACACCACAGAAGTGGAGCCCAACAGGACTATTAGCTCTTGTCTGGAGTTCAATCCAAGATAAACTATTTTACTAGGGCAGTTAATCTTGGCCCTGAAAAGAAGTTGCCAGAAGGGTTATTGATTTCAAAGCTACAAGCTGCTTGCAGGAGTTGAGGTCTAGCCAGGGCCTTGGGTAGGTTTTCAAGGTTAGAAACTTCTCTGAGAATGTAATAGAGAGCCCTGATTTCCTTCATAAATGGTAATAATTAGTGTTTGATGTTAATAGAGTTAATGCTTATAACAAATAAAAATCTTTTATATTTTTGGCATTTGCACTTCTTTTTAAAATGTCTTTACACAGCATATTGACAGATTAATTTAGGGTTATGATTAGTAATTGGTGTTCAGAATGTAGTGAAGCTGTATGTATACTGTTATTTCAAGAGTTTTAAAAATATTTGTTAGGCTATGCTTTAGAGTGATGTTGCATTTAAAAATATTATCTTATATCTACTTCAGAAGGACAGGTTGACCAGCTGACCCTAACCAGGAATTAAGACCTCACTGTTTAGGTGGGAGCTATCACAGATAAGATAGTATGGAAGAAAAGGAACTTTCCATGGGGCTTTCCCTGAAAACCAATCCCCTCTCAGAGATGGCAAACACAATAAAAAGTGACATATTATAGATTGTCTCTCTTGTACTGACCCCCTTAAAAGGGACATTTCTCTTGAGTGGCTTGTTTGAATGGAACTATTAAAAAGAAGTCCTTCTGAATATATATATGTGTGTGTATGCAATTGTATTGGTTACATTTTATTTCACATGCCTTGCAATTATAACCACAGTCTGAAGTGACCCTATCTATTATGTCTGAATACTTCCAGAGTAAAAAACAAATTTCATCACAACAGGAAACTTTTAGAAAAAAGCACGCATAACCAGCCTAACCTTTAAAGGTCACATAGAAACTAAAATCTTTATTTGAATTCATTATGAAATCAATGGAACCTTTGGTTAAGATTCATGTAATTATAAATAACACAGAAGACCACAAAGAGAAAAAGAATGGTTAAGTCATAAATCTTTCATAACTTTATGAAGCTCACTTTTTACTATCACATGGTTACATTTTCCACACCCAAGAAAGACTATTGTACCATTGTGGATTATTTAGTCTGGCTAGCTGGCATACTGCCTAAGCTCTTATGAGTTAAAAAAAAAAAATCTTAGAATCTGTTATTTGGTATTTGGGTTCACATTTTTCAGCATGGTGGTATCTTTTCTAAGGCATGCATACTGAGTCCAAATCCTCATCTTAATATGTAGCAGTGGAAGAAGTTATCGGTAAACTAAAGTCATGGTGAAAAGACACTCTTCTTTCTTAAGAGATATACCGCACCTTAGTTTCAGAACACATTCTGGTGACTCTCCAAATTCCATTAGTGTAAATACCAGTGGTGTGGCAACATACGAATATCACCATACACAAGCAGAAATGCCACTGTGATTTTCAGCAGCATTCACTTTAGTTACTCGTCGGAAGGATCACTTAACAATTCTGCTCAGAAACAACGAGGACAAAAAGCAGCTGGGATCAAGGATACCGTTTGATTTGCCTGCACTAATAAGTGCCATAAATTATTTACGGAACTTCAAAGTCTTGAAACTGGTGAAGTACACCAGGGCAAAAGTAGGATTTGTTTGTTTATTATCAATTATTTACACAGTATGTTTTATAACATCAGACATGTGGAAAAGGCATAATCCTGAGGAATGGTGTACAATAAAAAGTATATTATGTTAATTCCATCAGAGTTTAACATGGGCCATCAAGTTGTGGAGGCCATTTGATGCAGTATTTATAAGTGCTTCAATAACAATCTCAATAATACGAAACTCTAAAAAGCATTCTGATATATATATATATATACACACACACACACACACACACACATACATATATATATACATACATACATACATACATACATACAAGGGCTGTCCAGAAAGTATCTAGCCATGTAATATGAAAAATAGAGGACTTTATAGCTGGTTTTTCCCCAGGCAGTCCCCGAGTATTTATATCTAGGTAAATGAGAATCCATGCACACATAATTCCTTGTCTAATGACAATAAGAGACTTCTAAGTCTATGATAAACTTGTGACTCCAAAATGAAAAAGGATTCTTACTCAACTAAAAATGATTGTAACACAGGGTCACACATAATAGATGAATCAAATCCACATCTATCCAATATAGGTCAGTCAAAAAATAAACATGTCAATCTTGTTAATCAGGCCAGCACTTCAAATCTAATGTAGTAATTATAGATGAAAATGTTGCTCAGATTAAGAGCTACACCCCTGAGACGTATAGAATGTACGCCAGGACGTTATTGTTTTTTAATGTGCCTCCGGTCAAATGTGGTAAACTTCACACTTAACCAGTGCTGTTTGTAATAGATTGAATGAAACAGGTCTACAAAAGAATCAATAAATGTAAAGACTGGAAAGAATTAGAGAGGCTCACAGACTTGTACCTATTGTCTAGGGGAATTAGATGTCAGTTTGAGTATTATAACTCTCACAAAGGTTTCCGAGCTTTAATTTACTAGAACATATAATGGGCAAAGAAGAGGCTGGGAAACACAGTCAGTCTGAATACATTATTTAACAAACACTTTAATGAATGTTACACACTTTTTTATACTCCTGACATATTCTCCCATTCATTTTTCAGAGCCTTGTTTATTAATGAAACAACTTCTCTAGAACAGTCTTCTAAGTTCTTTAAATTCCAAACCTGTGATGGTATACTTAATGCTGGATAATACACTCACGGGAACATAAAATGCTTACCTTAATGCCACGATGAAAGAAGTACTGGAAACCCTATTGCTAAAGTTCAGCATGCAAACAAAACCCGATAATGATAGGAGGATTAGGTTGTCTATATACCTAAATAGAACAAGATTTCACAGGAATTCTCCTTTAGTCTTTATTTTTCTAGCACCAGAGAAAGTTGAGGAAAACTCTGTGGCTGGCATACAGAAGAAAGATCCCGTGCCTTTTTATTTATTTACTTATTTTTTTAACCTAAATCCACGGACTTAACTGTGCTTAGCTCACAAATCAGTTGTTCAGTCCTTATACACACACCAGATGCAATTTAGATACGTTGCATCCCCCTCACTTATCTTGGGAAAGAAGAAAACATTCCATTAATCAAAAACTAATGCATAAACACCCCTGGGAGTAAATGGAAACCACATTGCAAAGTGAGAATTAGTGTTTTCTGTAAAACATGAAAGAATGACATGTCAGAAAACTAGCCAAAGTACCCAAATAATAATCGACACATTGCAGGCCAAACATGACTTGAATCTCTGCTGACTTGTACTGTACACCAGTCAGTAAAGAACGGCACAAATATTACTGCAGTAAAATAGCCCTGTCTGCTGTTCCACGGTGCTCTAGCCTGACTTCCAACAAACGTCAACAAACTAATTAATAAATATTTAAAGAAGAGCCAAAGAGCCATACATTTGACGGGGTGGTGGGCCTTAGTTTGCCGAGCCTTTGCCGAACAATTATAAAATTCAAACTATCATCAATAAGAGATGTAAAAGTAGATTAAACATAGTATCTAATCTAAAATGCAATCACAATCTATTTGAAGACAACACAATTATCCCAATGTCAACATTGAAATGAAACCACGATACTAAAACGGCTTTGACTCTGACATAAGGCAAAGTCCCTGGTGTGTAATCCAAGTATTCAGGGCAAAATTCATACAGGAGACTAGAGATTCCTATTGATTTCTACCGAACTTTTGAAGCGTTTATGGATAAGTATGATGTAAAGGTAAACTAGCATGCAATGTCACTGATATCTAGTTTCTAACCCTCCTAAAAGAATAAATAAGTACGTATTCCAATAGTTTCAGATAAAAATCGATTGTGTTAAGTTTAGCAACTGAAATACAATGTGCTGGGGAAGGAGACTTTCCAATGGACTTGATCTGTCATAACATTTTTAGGAAGGCAGCATCTGAGATCTGTCTTGTAATCTCAGGCATGCACTTGAGTGGAAATGGTGAAAAGGGACATTCTACGCAGAGGAAAGAGCTTGAGAAAAGCAAAAAGAATACACAGTTTCTAGGAGCCAAGGACTACTCAGTCCCTCAAGGGATGAATTTGTAGTAGAGAAAAGTAAGGATGGATTCATGTTAAAGAAGGCTTTGGACGGTACCCTAAAAATGTTGGACTCAAATTTTATGCAAATGAATGCCAAGAATTGCAAGCCATGGTTACACAAATGAAATTTCCACAATGCTGAAATCTTCTTATAACCCAAGTTCACTAATACTTTAATTATAAATGAATTTTTCCTAAAATAAGATTCATTTATTTCCAAAATAATTCTGCTACTGCTCCAAATAAAGGTCAACACGACTTTTGTAACACAGGGCTTTAGAGGTTGAGCAGTGGATTTTAGAATAGTGCCCAGCACAGAGCAGGTGCTCCATAAATAGATAAACAAGTTATATTACCTTTGGTATCTATGCCAATGTCAGGCAAATGAGATAGAGTATAATTTTGAAGTTTAAAGATACTAAATTTTTTTTCAATATATTATGAAAATCTGGGAACCTCAAATATTTTCCCCCACCCCAGTTTGCAACATATTATTTGTGTCAGCAATATGGGAATTATGCCAGGGTTATTTCATTGACGATAAGTCACCTTTAATTTTTTTTTAATCAAAAATTTCATTTAGTAAGACAGGGCATATGAAAAAAAAGTTTGAGCTTAAAAACAACCCTGACATTTAAACTTGACACAGGTAAATTTCAGTTCTCAAATATCCTCTGATCTGTAATTGTCATCAGAGTATAGTATAAGTGGATTATTGGCTTCAGTTGCCCTGTGAACCTTGTGACAAGACCGTGCCATTATGAACCATATGGAATGAGGTGCTTAGAGGATGTTCAAGTATAACCCCCCTGAACAAGGGGCCAGTACTTGTGCTCAGGTATTAGAACAAGCTTTCAGAGGTCAGGAGCACATAACATCAAAAAAGGTGGATATTTTTTCAAATATTTATGGCTGATTTTTGACACCACTTCTGTAGTTATCTGCATTGCTGATATATTCATATCCATAGTTTTTCTTTCCTTTTTCAGGTCTATATTAAAAATTCTTGATAATGTCTTTAATGTCATAGAAAATTAGTTTAGGAAGTATTTGTTGAGCTATAATTAATGTTTAGGGATGAAAATTAAGGACCAAAATGAGAAAATAAGTTTTTCTTTAAATTTGCAACTACATTCAATTTTTACTAAGTTTATATGCATGCAATAAAAAAAATATATTTATAGAAAATCAAATGTGATGTAAAACTCAAAATATAATATTTGTTAATCTTCCCATCTCCTTAGTCACTTTTAGTATGTTTTTAAAGAAAACCACAAAACCTTTTTTAAAGATAAAGCCCTTAAAAAAGAAGGAAACATCATGAGAGTAAAACTCAAAATTATATTTGCAAAGATGCACATGCCTGCCTTACCCACTCATAAATTTGGCTCTAAGTAGGTGAGATAATTCTGGATAGAGAGATCTTTCATACTACTCAGGTCTGTCTCAGTAAGATCCCTCCTGTGGACAATATGAGCATACTCATGCAGACTGGCTTGTGTTTATGTGTGTGTACACACATGCACGCACACACACACACACATGCTTAATGATCTACAGGTATTACTAATTATGCTTCTTCAAAAACTATAGTCTACACCCTTTTCAAAATATTCCAGACCACCAAATGTGCCAACTTCTGAGATGTGTGAGGGTGGACTGAAACCAGTCATATGCCTAGAAAGTTCTCAGCAAAGGGTCTGAGAGGAGCTGGAGGCTTTGTGTCACACACAAAATCAGTATTATCATCTCAAGGTCACATGCTGTACCATCTCCTGGTCTAGTTTCCTAATGGGTCTTTTCCTTCCAGTTTTTACTTTCTTGTATAGATACATCTAAACAGTATATACCTGTCTGGTTGTGCTGCACTGATATGGGTGTAGTATTTAGAATTAAAATCTCTCATTCAGTATCAAGTCTATGCATCACAGCATTTTTAAATATGAGACAAAAGTGTAAAGCATTGAAGTACTAGCGACATTTGAGCAATCATACCCACCTAATCCAGAAAAATCTCACTAAGCTAGAGTTACATAGTTGTCCAGTACAAGGGGGAGGGCCAACAAGAATCACACATCAAAGTCACCTGTTCTACTCAATCATGGGAAAGACAAGATGAACAACACTAATAACTCACAGTAAATCTCAGTGGGTGTAAAACATGCATAACAGAACTGTATTAGTTTTAACACTTTGATGTCTTATGGTAAAAAATTCTCAATTTACTTTCACTCAGTCGTACCGACTTTACTTAAGTATGCATTAGTATATAATAATTAAAAAAATCCTCTCTTAATTATACTAAATGGTTTTAAAAAGGATGCCTATAAGCAATTAAGGTAAAGTTTCACATTGACATGATATATAGACACATGACAAGCAAAGTGGACATGAGTCAATCAGCAAATACTCATTGTACATCTAGAGCACTCAGCAGGGCCTGTGCCTTGGAAAAGACTGCTGGTCATGCCCTGAGAAGCTCTAATTATTAGAAGACTCATGTTGTACCATATCATATTTCCCTCTTTGCAATTACTTTGATTTTTGACACCCTGACTATCTGATACTGTCAAGTCATTATCCTTCATTTCTTGTTGCTTTTACTTTTATTCATTCATTTAATTATATACAAAAAATAGCAGTGTGCAATCATTTATACTCAGCTGAAATAAAAATATCTATGTGTAACCAACCATTCTGGCACGAGAAACCAGTTTCATGGAAGACAATGTTTCCACAGAGCAGAGGTGGGGGTGAGGATGGCATAAGGGGGATGGTTTCAGTATGATTCAAGTGCATTATATTTATTGTGCACTTTAGTTTTATTATTATTACATTGTAACATATAATGAAATAATCATACAACTCACTTGCCATTATAAAACCTGCCACCAGATGCAGCTTAATTGCCATGTGCCACTCACTGATAGACTTTTGATATGCATCTGCAAACAATTGATTAAGTATAGTTTTTGTATAGTCAAACCTCTCTGCTAATGTTAATCTGTATTTGCAGCCACTCCTCAGTGCTAGCATCACCGGCTCAGCTCCACCTCAGATCATCAGGCATTAGATTCTCATTAGGAGGATGCAACCTAAGTCCCTCAAATGTGCAGTTCACAATAGAGTTTGCGCTCCTATGAGAATCTAATGCTGCCCTGATCTGACAGGAAGTGGAGCTCAGGTGGTCATGTGAGCAATGGGAAGTGGCTGTAAATATAGATGAAGTTTTGCTGGCTTGTCCACCACTCACCTCCTGCTTTGCAGTCCAGTTCCTAATAGACCAAAGGACAGGTACCAGTCCAGGGCCGGGGGGGTTGGGGACCCCTGCTTTGGGGACACGCACAAGATTGTACTAGGAGTGCCCTGAGATATACTGAGTTTCTTTTGAAGGTATTTAACTTAATGTTAGAAGTTGACCTGAATACTAATAAGAATTTTAAGGCATCACGAGACTTTAATTAGTATTACAACTAATACTGTTGTCTACAAATATGAAAAGTAAGACCTAGTGAGTTTAATTGACTTAGCTAAGGTCACACATTTAGTGACAAATTCTGAGTTAGAAGGTAATTTTAGGGGAAGCTGGGATGGCTCAGTGGGTTAAGCACTTGCTTTGCAGCCCCAGGGACCAAGGATCGAATTTTGGCCCTGGCCCATGTGGACCCACATTCTGAACTGGGGTGTGCCCCCAGTTCAGTTCTCGCCACGGCCTATGCAGGAGCCTCCTGGCCCAGTTCCGCACCCACCTGTGGAGTGAACCTATATGGAAAACTAATGCTGTCAACTATGGCGACTGCTCTGGGTCCTCCCCCTTCTCTCTGTCTCTCTCTCTCTGTCAAAAAACAATAAAAATCAATCTTTAAAAGAAGGTAATTTTTCTGACTATCAAAAAAGCACTCACTTTATTTAACTATTAGTAAGTTATAAAGTGAGACAGAAACAAAAAACATATATGCACATATATATTACGCATAAGGTACTACATAATATTATTATATTTCATTGTATCTCACTTTACCTCCTCTAAAGTTTTGAGACTTTCACAATTGTATTTTGAAACAAACTTTCATAGTTAAATGTTTAAGTACTGTATTACAGTACAAAAAGTCTTAGAAACACAAGCTTAATTTTTGGTGCTATTTCACATAGATTGTTGTTAACATGCCACAAGCTATAGACACTTAAAAATACTGTTTAATTTTCTTTAATCCATTTCGTTTTATGGATCTAAAATGGCCATCAGACAATAATACAGCAGTTTCCATAAGGAATAAATTGTTACTGCTTGACAAAAAACTCTTTTTATGCTAGAAGAGGGAAATATAAAAATGTCTTTTTCATATAATTATATTAAAAAATGTGTTAGTATGTTCTCTCATATTACAGCTGTTAGAACATTTTTTTAAGCCACTGACTTAAGAGTTTTCTTTCCCTTCTTCATTTTTTCCTAATTAATTTCTGTTCAACCAAAGAATTCTTTCCTTTTATGGCTTCTGCTATGATAGCAGTACCTTTACAAAATGTACAAGCCCATTTCTGAGCTCTTACTCTTCAAAAAAAGGGGCAGAAAAGGTAAAAAGGTTTCTAAGGAAAGTACTTTACCTTATAGGTGTTAATCTTCATTTGAGGAGATTTGACAAATAATTATTATCCTCTACAAAATTTTAAATCTTATACTGCTGAAAGAGGGACAGTGCTCATAAATAGAGAAATATAAACTATTCTATATATTAAGAAAATTGGTCATATATGGAAGCTTCTGCTATTAATAAATTTACATGAGTTCTGACAATGGTCTTGGTTTGTATTTAGAATTATTTGTTACAGTGTTTTAAAAAAAGAATTAGGATAAATTTAGAATGTTGTTTTTCTTCAAAAGATTTCTGTTCTCATATTTTCTCATGTTTATTTTAAATTTTGTTTATGCTTCAAATATACAGAATTAAGGAGGTTTCCTTATATACTTTGCAAAGTTTACAATTATTTTTAATCTGTTTTTTCTTTTTATGCTCTGAATTACTGCTTTTCTTTTAAAGAATAAGAGAGGAAAGTCTGTTTAATTAAATAATATAGTTAAACAACTGCTCTTTTTACACTGCAATTGCTTCATTATTAAAAAAAAAAAGGCAAAGCAATTATTAAAGATTTGAGGAAGCTGTGCTATCTCTGCCAATACCTTCTACCTCCACCCTCACACCAGCTGCCTGAATTTTAGAAAATCTGGAGAAATGAGATGCCTAACACAAATTGTTCAACAGGGTAGAATAACATATAAATGTATATAATATTTATGAGACACATTAGTATATTTATTACCCAACTTGAGCTGATATAACGGAATTTTTAGAAAACCACCTCACTGACATAAATTTGCACTCAATTAAGACAAATGTAGTGATAAAGCAGTCAATAAATTAGCTGTTTGGGGATCTATTCATTCTGTGCAGGCAGAGGTAGTTTAGCTTTACTTCCCAGTAAAGAATACATGATAAATGTAACAAGTACTAGGGAAGTAAGTAATCCGTTATTGAAAACAAGCAAGTAATCTTCTATTATTAAAACCATAAGCCTATTTTTCTTCAGTGCAATCAAAGGCATTGATCAATACATACTAGAAGTTACTGCTTGACATGTAAATTTTGAAAAATAAATATTTTAAACAAACTTTTCAAAAGTGATTATACATCGATTTCATCTGAATATTATCTTATGTATTCATAAACCTACTAACCTTTTCTGCCTTTTAACAGATACTGACAAAAGTTAATATGAGTGTTTCATCTCCTATGGACTGTCTGCACACAGACACACACACGCACCCATGCACACATGCAAGAAATTGAACATCATAATTCTTGAGGTAAAAAATACCATTTAACAAAGAATTTTCCTTTTCCTTTAATTAATTACTCCATTTTCCCATTTGAGCTTCCAAATATAAAAGAAGTCTAACTTTGTGCTTACAGTTATAGGTCAAGCTAGAATCCATTACTTTAATTATCTTACAACGAGCAGAAAAAATTAATGTGTGGTATATGTAGCTCTCTTAATGGAAAAGCAGGTTTTAAAAGCATTTTCATTTTCAAAATAAGGTGGACATCGTATAGTCAGGTTTTTGTATTTCCTATAGACAACTAGTATTTCATTTGAAATTACTTGAGCACATTGCAAAGTGCACGGACTACAACAGAGGTCAAGTTTCACTCAGTGAATTGATTCAATATGAGAAGCAGAAATTTCCAGAGGAAAGGAAATTGCCTTAAAGTCGGTTGGCATCATTTTGTTTCAGCTCCTTGCACTGAGTGGGGCCCAAATGCATGCAGAGTTCTGTGCTCTGCTCTTCTCGGAGGAGCAGGGCTGTTAGAGTAACGATGGAATTACTATAACGGATGAGCTCTCTGGCTGGTGAGACTACTCAGAAAAAGCTAACACAATAGCAATGGCTAAATGGCCTTTGTTGTCTAGGTAAGAGTGAAAATTGTTTTTGTTTTTGCTTTTTTAGTTCTTCACTCACACACTGACCTCAAATTCAGAAAAGCCAAAGATTCAATGTGACTCACACTGCCTTTGATCAGCTTTCCAATATAGTCTAAATAACAGAATACTGTAAAGAATATGTAAAACAGTTTTCTGTTCAGTAATAAGTGTTTGAAAAGAACTCTCTGTTTATGCTAAGATGCCATCAACTTAAAACTTTGTTCAATTGCTGATCAGAAGCAAGCAAAAGATGGCATTAAAGTTAATGGGACTGAAAAAATAGGTTATATTTTTAAAAAGTAAGTTAAATGATTTTAAAAATGATGGAAGATACCCCAAGCCATATTTTTGATCCTTCCTTTGACAGTTGTGTTTTCCTTCCAAAAATCTGAATAAAACAGATGGTTTTCATATGATTATAAGAAAATTATTTTAGATCCAGAAAAAATAAAGGGAGTAATCTTTTCATTCATTAAGACCATATCATTTTTTTCTCTGTGAGGATTAAATAGCCAGGTAGTTCAAACTATGACTATGCTTTCCCCAAAATAAGACAAAGACTACTGGATTATACATGACAAATAACAGAAATAGCCTGGCTGTGCTTATTTTGAAAATGTTTGTTTGAATTTTAAAACAGACATCAATTTTTTCAGACACTAGTATTTTGCATTAAAGGCAGAAGAAATCCATTCCTTTTCTAAAAGGTACTCAACCATGTATATTATCTGTATAGTTATAATTATATTTTCAGCATAATCAAATATATTTTATTAAGTGACTATGTCTGTGATACATAGTTATTTTTAGAGAATTTGGGAGCCTTAATATGACTTTATCTTGCTTGTACATCAAAACGTAAACTCTTTAAGGAGAGAAACAGCCCATGTAACTCCCCAGAGGCCTACTGGAGTGATTTGCATACTCAATAAAAAGGATTTGATTAACTTCTATCCCAGAAATTTCAGTCTTCGAAACCTAGAGATCTACTGGGAATGAACTTGTAATAACCTTCTAGTACAGCTTGTTTAAAAATCTTTGTTCTACAAAAATATTCTGCTTGTCTGACCTAAAGCATGCTTGCTGTAATTTCCAAACACATCTTACAATACTGAACTTTCTAAAGTTGAGGAATCAAACTGCTGGTCAGCATTTTACAAAATGTATAAAATATTTATTTTGGAATAATAAAATAGAATTACCACTCTCTATGTCAAGATGGAAACTTATAATATGTTTTTTTATATAAATGTGGCAACTACATTTTCAGTTTTAATACAGAATATGTTTTCAATTTGAGTAAACTCATTGGAAAATATATTGGAAGATATTTATATGTTTGTTATTTATTCTCCACTAAAGATCAAGTACAGCACTTGAACAACAACAACAACAACAAAATAGAAAACATATGTAAAATAAACACATGTTGTATTAATATAATATCGTCTAGACAAGGCTTGCTGCTTTTTCAGAAATAACTCCAATCTTGGCATGCTTCTACTGTAAATATGCACATGGTTCAGGACATGGTAAAAATGAAAATGCTGATAAAAATGGACGTATGTTATCTGGTCTCTCAGTATGCTAAACTCCAGCTGAAATAACTAGAAAAGAAGGAAAAGAAATTATGCTTTCCCAATACATTCCTTATCATTCTTGGAGACTTCCCTTGAGTTCACGGGAGTAGAAATTATTTCTACCAAAGTAGTGCTTGGTTGTACAACTGCATATTAATGAATTAAAATCAAGTCCTTTCCTCAAGCAAGAAATATGAACAAGAACCTCTATCTCCATTTTTGGGGGGGGCAAAAGAGCACTGAATCCTTAAATAATTAGTTAAAAACAATGCAACATCATCAAGGTGAGTTATGTGGTGATTAAAGTAGCTTTCAATATTTCCCAGGAAATTCTGGTCTCCTTTAAAATGCAGTTCTAATCTTAGAAAACCTAATTTCACTCTTCATTTTCTGCAACTCCATACTTTTTCAGTTAACTGTTCAACTTTCATCTAATATCCTCATCAAACTGACGGATATTCCTCTTCATTAAAATAGATTCAGTCCTATAAATATGTTTTATTCGTTTTATCTTATTTTTTTATATTTTACAAAAATTAACCAAGTGTTTAATTCAAATTCCATAGCTTTGCCATTTCCCATAGTGATTACTATTATTTCTTTTTTAGTCTCTTGAAGTGAAAATGTTTTGGAGAAAACAATATGTGACACATCATGAAGTAAATTGCTTCTAGTAAGATTTAAGTCAAACACATCCAGTCCAGTGTAGAAATCTGATTGCACCACAGAATCCTTTGTTTATCTTAAGCTAGTCATTTACCCTCAGAAAGACTTACACATATAAAGGGTCTTAAAAGAAAATATTTAGATAGATTATATTTAATAAAATAGCAAAATATAGAGCTTGTCTTTGCAATGAATTCTGATTGGCATGGGAGTAAGAGAATTGCTACAAAGTCAAATGAAGTTAACTAAATGTGCTAACCTCTGGTTAGAAACCCCCATATGACTGAAACTAAACAGCTATTTTGCCCATTAAGGTGTTATGAAATCTAATATTTTATCATAATGAATTATAATATATGTAGTTTTAAGTTATCCCATTTTGAATCACATGTATTTGAAATACCTTGTGAGTTCAATCTTTTTTCTAATTACAGTAATTTAACTATAAAAAGGAAGATGTCTGCAAGGGTGAAAGGGTTTGTCCTGGGTTTTCCTTATCATAGATTAATGGAATGTTGGGTTTAAATTAGATTGCTTGCTTGTGATATTTGAATAACTTTAAAAATCAGTGATTTAAAATAACTAAGCATGTGCCTTGTAGGTTCTTTTCACACATACATTCTTATCTCTCAGCAAGGAGACATTTTACAGAAGTTGAGACTGAGGCTCATAGAAGTTCCCTGCCATAGAATACTGGGCTTAGATCCTGGGGAGTCTAGGTTCAGAGTCATGCTCTTGAACATCACTGATTTAGTTGGCAAGCTTATAATGGTGTCATCTGGAAGAAACAGATCACCAAAAAATGCATATAATGTGATGTACGAGGGCCGTCCAGAAAAAGTCCAGCCATAGATGCCTCTATTTTTCATGTTACATGGCTGGATATTTTCCAGACAGCCCTCATATATTCCTGTGTAGGGTTCCCATATATAAGAGAACACAAACATTCCAAGGACTTTGCACAACATTTCCTATTTTTAGTGACCATTTATTTTTCCATTTAGTATCCTTATTCCAACCTCCTGGAATTTCTCCTCTGACACCAAAACAAACAAACAAACAAACAAACAAACAAACAAACAAACAAAAACAACCAAAAAAACCCATGTCTTCATGTTTTCTGCACTTTGTCACCCTCAATTTATTCTCTCCTTCATATGGGACAAAATTTGATATTTAAAAGTTCAAGCTTAGAAATAAATAAGTGACCAGAAGTTATTAGATATAAGTGACCAGGAGATACTAACATTTTAAAGGGAGTAGTTCATTTACAAAGAATAAGACTGAAATTCTATTGGGATAATTTAGGCACCACAGAATAATAGACGTAGTTCATTTTTTTTAAAGATTTATTTTTATTGTTTTTGACAGAGAGAGATACAGAGACAGAGAGAAGGGGGAGGGCCCAGAACAGTCTCCACAGTTGCACATCATTGGTTTTTCCACATAGTTTCATTCCACAGGTGGGTGGGGGGGCTGCACAGGCCAAGAGCTGGGCCGGGGTTTCACCCCCGTGAGAACTGAACTGGGGGCACTCCCCAGTTCAGCACATGGGTCCACATGGGCTGGGGCTGGGATTTGATCCTTGGTCACCAAGGCTGCAAAGTGAGAGCTTAACCCACTGAGCCATCCCGGCTTCCCCCTAGGCATAGTTCTTGAAGGAAGGAGTTGCCCTTGAAAAGATAAATCCTAAAACACCTTCCTTTTGTTGGAACCAAGCCTGCAATATCTCTACCATTTCTCATTGCTGACCTAGCAGGGCACAACTGTCCTACTGCATAGTGCCATATTTACCAACAGCAGCCATTTCTCAAAGAGGGAAGCTTAGTTTTATAAATGTATGTTAGTATTTCCTGTATCAGTCAGATAAGTGTTCACATCTGAGCATATGCACATGAACGCTGACTTCTGTTTTAAAGCCAAAGGATACGTTACCTATTACATTCTTTAATTTTTTTCACAACCAAATTAAAACAAATAAGCAAAACATTAGCCAAAATCATAATGGGATATTTATAACTGATTTATTTGAATGAAATATTATTGGTGATTGATTATGCATTACACTGTGTTTTTACACGTGCCAATGTGATACAAAAATAAAGCAACACTCAACATAAACAATATGAAAAAATGACAATCTGACACATGATACACAGTTGTCTTAAATCTACAAAGCTGATCTACACATAAATGAAGTAAGCCTTTTAACTCAACTGACCAATTGGCTATGCTGATAATCAGTTAAATTTTTTTTTTTAAAGTAAACACCTAACACAGGGTCAAACTGTTGGAATTTTATATTATATTATGGAATTTCCTTCCAGAATATGACATTGTGCTATTTTGCATTTTTCTTAACAGGTTTGATTAACTTTATGAAAAGGTGGTCAAATTCTGACCATATTAGAGGTTTGTTTTTGATCTCCTCACTAATGCTGGTTTTGTTAAGAATCTGGGCTCTATGGCTCCCACAGAGAAAAAAGAGGTAAACAATTAAAGACTCCCCCAGGAGGTCCCATCTTTCAGCAGTAGATTTCGGGAACATTCTCATTCATATCCAGTCACAGCCAAATGCCTTTTAAGGGTGTTAGTTTAGTGAACCATAGAAGGGCTTTGGTTTTCTATTATTTCTTATTGTTAGGTTCAAGGTTCAAGGGGAATAGTAAAGGAAGAAATGAAACAGTCCTGATTAGTTTATGTATACAGAAAACTTGATTGCACTTCTTGAGAAAGTGGTTTTGTTCTTTCAAAATCGGAATTGTTGCTTTATTTAGTTGCTGGGTTTAGATTTCTTTTAATGTCACAAAAGGGGCTTATTCATATACCCATGTCAATAAGAAAAACAAGGTTATTGCTGCTAAAATTTTTAAAAATTGGTCAGAAAGTCCTCTGAGGCAAGATGATAGAGAGGAAGTTAAAAAATAAGATAAAATAAAAATTAATGAATCGATGTGATTTGTGAAGGGGAAGAACAATGAGATTTTTCTAAACTGAAAGAAATCTAAATTAAGTGCTATTTAACAAATGTAGGTCCTAATACAAATACTAGTGGAAAAAGTGACTGTTATCAAGAAGTACAATAAAAAATAATTTGTATGTTACATGCATACTGAATAATAGTGAAATTAAAATGGCCGGGGCATTTTTTTCACATACGATGACTTTCTGGGACTTATTCAACTTAAAGAAGTATAAAAAATGTTATTTTGCTATAGCATCTGAAGTTCCTATAAAGGAAGATGAGAAGATTTAATTGTTGCATAAATGTATGTTCAAGAAAGATGTCAAAGTAGGATTTCAAAAAGAGAACTAAAATGTAACAGCAGGTAAAGATCACAATCACATTAATTCTACTCTTGGGGGAAAACACAAAGACAAGTAAAGCTGAAACATGAGTGAGTTTATCATCTTCCATAAATATGTAACTAAATAGCAACATTTTCAAGTTCAAGTTATTTGGTAAAAGCTAAAACAAAAAGCATTAAAGTGTTACAAATGAAAATAAACTTTTCAAAGCAACATTTTCCTAATTTAAAGTTCACATTCTTTTAAGAAGATAACCCTTCAATATTGTTTTTACCTTGAAAGTAGGTTTTATTTAAGTTTCTAGTGAGCGTGCAACTGCATCTATTAAGGACTTCAGTCCCACAAATACCTTGCTTAAATGTTTAAAACAAGCTGTAATTTAGTAAAGTGCATTCCTGCCCATAATACGAAGCAGATACCATCTATCCTTCTAGGGCAAGAACAGAAAGAAATGGATTTAAATGTGAAGCTTGAAAAATTGGTAAAGGTGAGAGTTTCTTGACTAAGCCACAAACATTTAAAATTCAGGAAAAAGTATAAAATTAAAGACGTACCTTATTCCATAATATTAAATTTGACTCATTTTTAAAATTAACAATATTTAGAAGACAAAGGTCACATTTTTAAAACTTCATATTTCACACATACACTCAAGGATGCTTTTTGAACTTGAAAGTTGAATCAAAGAATTAGGTACATATATAGTCTGTGAGAAGGAAGGGATGTTTTTAGAGCACAGATTAGAGGTTTGCAATACATTTTCTTGTTTTTATATAATTGACCATAATAGTACTGAAATGTTTAGTTAGAGACACTGATTTTTTAAAATTCCTATTGCACTGTATATGGGTATAAAGTAGGCAATATTAATTCTGAAATTGGGGTACAGTTTTAGAATCAAGAAATGCCTCTTCACTACCCTTTCTTTTTTTACATTCCAGCAGTGGTAAAGACAGACATTTTAAAATTACTGCAATGAAAAAACAAGACCATACACTGCTGACACACTCTGGTTTTAGTTCATCTTGGGCATACATTCCAAGTGAGTTTAAATGAACAGGCATTATGTAAATAGCCATTGCTAAATACAAGGCAGCTCTCACGTGTTAATCCAGAGCCTGGGGTGCTTTTAGTGCAGGCTGCAGACAATCCCGGACACCTGGCTTTTGAAAGACCACCAAGAGAATGAGTAAAAGAGGTCCTTAAAAGCATTTGAAATTAAGTCTAACTTAAGGACAAACTTTAGATATATTTTTGCTCAGCACTATTTAAAATTTGTTTTACTTATTTAATAAAAAATACTCACCAGAACGACATTAAACTGTTCTTCAGTTAGTGAATATTTAAGAATTAAAATCATATAAAAGACTAAAGTGAAAACAAATGATTTCACTTATTGTGTAAAGTATATACTCTGGTATACTTCCTTCATTCCAATAGTGATTTTTGCTTATAAATATTTGGAATAGAAAAGTTATAGGCATGTATAGATGAAGTATAACCACATCACCTGTTTAAGAAGCTGATAAATAGAGAAAAATTTAGAATGCCTAGTGGGCCTCAAGATAAAATTCACAGTCATAATTGTTTGGGAAAATTTGGAAGCCTCACAGATAATATAGAAAAATGATTATGAATTCATTCCTAACAAAGAAGTAATGAGTTCAACTGGTAATTTTTAAAAACCATTTTAGCTAAAATATTCCATAGATATCAAAATTACTGTCATTAAATTTAGAAGGGAAACACACATATTATACAAAATTATAAGGCCTAAAAATAGAATTCCTGAACATGTAACACATGGATTTTATGCAGAGTTGGTGTGTATATATATATATATATATATATATATATATATATATCCATATTTCTTTAATCCTTTTAACTTTTCCTTGAGGGATAGCTATTGTCACATTGTTTGAATCACTACAAAAGCCACAGAAAAGATCAACAATGTTGTGAAGGTAATGATCTTTCACTGGCCTCTCAGGAGCTGGTTGTAAAATTTATAAGGAAAGTTCCGTCCCTGGCCTACATAATGTTTTAGTGAGGCAGTAGAAATTGATGTCATCTATCTAAAAGAATAAAAATGGGCAATTTAGTTATCGGAACGTTCTTAGCTGCCACAAATCCTGAAGACATTTGGGGTTATTAAAGGCGCAGGAGTTTAAGTTATGGAGGTGTGTTTCGATCATCTATTGAATCGTTGGTATGTATTGAATATTGTGCTCTGGTTTGGAGGATGCAGCAGAATCATAAAGGTCCATTACTGCCTGTGGGTGCTTATACTCTACATATTAGGAAGACACACACATTCTCCACACATGAGCAAAGTGTGTTTTAACAGGGGCTCTTATCAGAGCAAAAAAATTTGTGTCAAAATGTATAAAATATTGTCCAGAAGCCTATGTCTTTTGTTCAAAGATGAAATCCTATGATTCACTTGGTTCATTTGAACCGCAAAGTTTTCAACAAACAACCTCAATTTAGTAGTTTTGAGAGTACAGTAAAAGAAAATACATATCAAATATTTTATAATTTTAAGTAAAAGAAAATTCATTTTTGTTTCAATCACGATTCAAAGGCCATTTTATAATCGCCTAATTTGAGAATTTTTAGGGTGGTTCAATAGCAGAGAGGAGCTTGGCTGAAGCCAGAAGAATAGTGGGCAGGGATAGGACCTGGAGACATGGTTCTCTGGGTGGCTATGTGTGCAGTGCAGACACAGAAAACGAATTCCTAACGTGGTGAGCTGACAGGGAACTCCAGATACAGCTGGGCAGAAGAATTCGTAAGATCATTTCTAGGTTGAGAAAATGAAAGTGTTTGGGACTCCTGCATCTGGCTCAATTTGGGATCATCACACATGCACATGAAAAAGAATTAAACGAACCACTGGGTCTCAGTATATCAATCTGATGATGGGATGGGAACAACTCATTCAAGCCACAGGGAAACAATGAACACCACTCAACCACAACACTGGCCACGTTAGATCAACACAGGGTCGAGGCTCTGAGGCTGGCTGGGCCCAAAGGGGTCACGGTCTCATCTTACTCATAACTGATGCTCATAGGTCACTTCTCTTGAAAGTAACTTTATCCTAATCATGCCTACAATTCTAACATCTCCCCTGACCATCTCATAGGACTTGAATAAAATCGTATTAGCAAACTTCAAAAATATATATGTGAAGAATTCTGCCAATAATAACACATTAGTTAAATGTCAGTGATTATTTTAACAAATAATTATAGCAAGTTTACTTTAGAACTTGTGATACTAAAGAATATTCACTTTTAAACCAAGGAACAGTCTATCAGTCTATGTATTCAGTTATATAATATTAATAATTAATACTTACTGTGTTAATTATGAGTCAGCCATGATTCTTATGTCTTTACAAGTATAAACTCTTTTAGCCTCACTACAAGCATATGAAGTAAGTACTATTATTATTTTTTAAGATTTTAATTTTATTGTTTGAGAAAAGGAGAGAGAGAGAGAGAGAGAGAGAGAAGGGGAAAGGGCCCAGAGCAGTCTCCATAGTTGTACATCATTAGTTGTGACATGGTTTCATTCCACACAGGTGGATGTGGGGCTGCACGGGGTGGGAACCAAACCAGGGCCTTCTCATATGAGAGGCTAAAACCTTTGCCGTCGAGATACCGGTTGTGCTGCAGTTCAGCATATGGGGTGGCATAGGCCAGGAATTGAACCCTGAACCCCATGACTGTGAGGTAAGTGCTCAACCACTGAGCTATCTGGGCATCCAGTAAGTACTATTATTATCTCCACTATGAAGAAGATGGCACTGAACCCCAGAGACTAAGTGATTTGCTTAAAGTCATGCAGGCAACAAGTGGTGGAGCTATAATTCAAACAGAGGTCATTCCAGTTTGGAGTCTACACTCTTAATCACTGTGCTATACAGCATCTTAAATGTCACGGATATCATCTTTCATTGTCTGAACACCATCCATTATATGTCTAGTGGAAACTAGGCCCTACACTAAGCAGTGTGCCTTCTGTGTATGAAGATCTGGTCTAACAGTAGGGAGCTATAGAGAATGATATTTATTCTGTATTTCATAAGACCTAACTCATTAACAATATAAATTATTTAAGGCATAGTTAATTTTGACAAGAAGTCATTCATGTGCAATACAAAATGGCTGGAGCTATCATATAGTAAGTAATTCATAACTGTTGGACAGGGAATCATCCTCTCAACTGTGTAGACAACTACTCTCAGAGCCACTGAGGCACTGTCCCAGTTGCATAAGCCCCGACGACACCCACGAGATGAGACATACAAAGGCATGGTGGCTTTATTTGGATGAGCGGATCTGCAGACCAACTACACTGGCTCTTCCTACATTGCCTTCATGAAGCCAAACTGAGCTCTAAGCCTTATTATCGATGGACATACCATTCCAGCCTCCTCTGTCCTTAGATCAGGAGAAACACTGACAGGAAAACGGCCATAAGCTTTCCTGCGAGTCAGTATCTCTTTGGCAGATGAACGAAGTAGGAGGGTCTTCTCTCAAGTTATTTTCAGATGTTTTAAATAGGCCATACTCCTGTGGGCCTCTTTATTCTGGTAGCACTTCTGTGCAGGCACTCTGAGGAATTTGTCTAGATTTTAGAATTATGCAGGGAAGAGAATGAAAGAACGATATGAAAAACAACAACAACAGGGTTTGAAATATTTCTGTGTGTGCACTAACCTAAAAATGTTTTGTGGTTTGAAAATATGTATATAATTAATTTATATTAATCAATTAATTATATGTATATATAATTAATATATTTATATATATTTGTATATTATTATGGATTTCTGTGCACAGTACCAGATGTAATTATATATATTAATTAATTTATATATATATATTTAAATTAGGCAGAACTGAGACCTGAGGTAATAAAGGTAAAAAAGAAACATGCCTAAAGTGAGCATTAGTAACTCAATATAGCATCAGGGCTTGGCCAGCTGCCAATGACATTCTTTAAAAAAATAAAAATATCATAGGATCCTGTGAGGAGTTGCTAACAAAATTAATTTCTAACATGGTGAAAAAATAATATATACATGATCATGTTATCTGCCTTAAAATGCATTTTCTGAAACATTGTCACATGCCAGTTTCTTCCTAGACAAATTTAATTCCCACACCTCACAAACACAGAGAATAGATGGCAAGTTCATTAAACTGTTTGCTGTCTTTAAAGAGTCTTCTACTTACAGATAGTGTGTAACAAATTAAATATCCAATTGAAGTAATGAAAATGTCAATACTTGTAATAAAACTTTTCAAAAAAATGAAAGTGAGTGGAATAAAAATGTTTTTCTTTTTTTTCTTTCTTCTCCCTTTAGACATTCTTTCAATTAGAAAGGAGACCAAACTTAAATTATAGCTACCAATTAATTTTTCTGCTCTGGAAAGTAAAATAAGCATCTTTCATTAAATTGGATATTAAAGCTCATTGGTTATACAAGGAACCTCCAAATTAATGGACTGGAGTTCTCCAGTTTCAATTATTTTCTCTCCTTCTTAATATCAGTTCAACCAACCCTCTCTCCCTGGTGGTGCACTATCTGACTCCTACTGCCCCTATGTATTTAACTGACGCTTTCCACTACTGTGGATTATTCAGGTAATCTGAGTTCGAGGGGCACAACCTCCGTGTTAAAGAGTGTGTACGTGTGAATTAGTGGCTAAGAAGGCTGTCTTTAGATGAAGACAGAAGAAGGGGAAAAAACTAACACACAAAAAATGCCAGCTATGAAAAGAAAGTGGGCAGCTACCCAGATCTTTTGCTTTGCAACCACATTACACTTATAGCAGTATGTGTTTCAAGAATTTCAAAAGAATAATGAGAAAAAATAAAGTCAATACTAATTTTATACTGTATATAAATTAAATTTCTAATAGACTATTTATAAGTGTGTTTTTATTTTTATGAACATATTAATTTGGAAAACAATTCTTGCTCTTACTGATACTTTCCCCTGGATCAAAATTTATTTAATTAAAGAGAAATTTCTCGATATAACATATTTTGTCACAAGGTAAACTAAATACAGAGACCACAGTCTTTGAGTAAATGTATCTTAATTTCTGGGAAAAACAATTTTTAGTTATCAATTTGCATAAAGCCTGCTTTTCAAATCATGCTTTATGATTTACAAAAAAAGAAATTATAACATATTTTAATAAAAAATAGCATTTTCTTTTTCTATTTAGGACCACCAAAGAAGCAAGCCAAAAGTCAACATTTATAAGATATAACATTAAAAAATCTTCATCACTGCTCCAGACACAGCTGAGGAGAACTTACATAAAAGAGAAATTGGTCTAAATATTTATCCACACATATTTTTAAATCTTCTGTAGATATTCCACTGGTTGTTACCTTTTTTTTCCCACTGTTGGATTTGTGTAACAAGCTGTATGTATGATTTTCCCATATTTCATCTCTCCTTTTCCCTGCACTGTGTCCTTGAGTCAAAAGATACCCATTTCCTCCTACTCAAGCATAAAGACTCCCTTCCTAACTTCATTCTTCAAAGGCTTTCAATTTTATCTGGCAATCTTCCAATTTTGAAACTTTTGGTCACACAGGCCAATGTTTGCACACATGACCTTGATGCTTTTCCAAACTCCATAAACATGACTTCCATTCCCATGACTGGCTCATCTTTTTGCTGCTCCCTCATGGAAAGCTGTACTCCACTTCTAGTCCTTAGGTTCTCACTCTTTTATTTCTTTCCAGAGACACAGCTATGCCCTGGCTTTAGTGAGGCATTACTTCTAAAAGCAGAACACCAGAAATTCTGATGTGTTGACTTGGAACTCTTACAAATGCTCAAATTCTACTTGATTTTTACTTGAATGTCCCTCTGTTGCTTCCAGTGCATGAGGCAGAAGCTAGGTCTGTTTTGAAACGTCAGAGCTGTAGGTGGTCAAGAGCTGTTTCCTGGGTGCTGAATCCTTCCTTATGTGCACACAATAAACAGCTGTTGACTAAATGAATGTTTTAAAAACTGCTTGTCATTCTCCACTCTCACTGGATAGAACCATGAGAGTCAGATAGGGAACAGAAATAGCTTTAACTAACAAACAAACACCCCCCTACACACAAAAAAAACAAAACAAAACAAAAACAAAAACCAAACAAAACCCAAAAAAGCGTGTATTCTCATGACCCAGGACTAAATCTAAGAATCTTCTTTGGGTTCTTCTTTTTCCTTCCTATTCATGGATGGGGTCACAGAACCTAGTCAGTTTTTCACATTTATTCACATTCATATGCAGGACAGATTTTTAAATTTACTCCACATCAGGCATATCCATTACATAATATCACAGTAAGAATTCTCCAAGTTCTAGCACAGTTTAGGTTAAATGGTATCCAAAACACTATAGTTCTTACTTTAAGATTGGACTCCGCTCATGTATTTAAACACAAGATCTTTGTCACCTTGTATGTTTCTGGCTGGCAGTACCACCAATGTATCTTATTTATAATTGTCCCTAAACAGGGCCTTTGCACATAGTAGGACTTGATCAGCAATTTACTGAATTTGTAAATAAATAATCTTAAATTTACGCAAAAACTTTGAGTATAGTTTATCAGTTTTTTGTGTTTCTTGATTTCCAGTACTAAAGGTAACCAATAAAAATATTTTGGCCACACGGTTATTCCCCAATGTAAATCAGTAAACTGATTGCTGATTTATTAAGTAGTATCTTGTCTATTTGGTTCCACAGACAGGGAACCGAGGAAATCAATTTTCTATAAGGTTGATTACCAAACTAAGAATGGATAGTAACCGTACTCAGCCTACAGCAACAATCCAACCTCATCTTTTCTTAAATCGCTCTCATTTGGCACCTAATTACATAGTATTTTGTATTGCTAACTTTAATGGGCACATCTCACCTCACTTTGAAGACTGTCCATTGTTTGAGAGTTTCCCTGTTAGCATTCTTTCAATTCCCCCTCAGTTTCACACTGTGTACCTGCAACACCTGTTTTTTATTAAGATTTATTTTTATTATTGTTTTTGACAGCGACAGAGAGAGACAGAGAGAAGGGGGAGAGCCCAGAGCAGTCTCCATAATTGTACGTCATCATTTTTCTACGTGGTTTTGTTCCACATGGGTGGGCAGGGGGCGATGTAGGGCTGGAACTGGGCTGGGGGCTTCCTGCATGGGAAGCACGCCCCCTCAAGCCAGGGGCTGAACCAGGGGGGTGGGAACTGAACTGGGGGCCTCCCGCATGGGAAGCACACCCCAGTTCAGCATATAGGAGCGCATGGGCCAGGATCAGGATTTGATCCTCAGTTCCCAGGGCTGCAAAGAGAGCGTTTAACCTGTTAAGCCATCTCCCCTATAACACTTCTTGAATAAATACTCAGCATTAATGCCAGATCCAACACATGTTAATTTAAATTCATTCAAATTTATAAAAACTGGAATGATAGCCTATGTAAAACACTTACATTATGACAGACATTTCATAAAGAGCTAAATAAATATTTATAATGGCATACTATAAAAGCCAATTTAGGTGTCTTGGATAATATTTTTAATCACATCAGCTCATGAATATTTTATTTCAAATCACTTCTTTCTCCTTGTTAAACATAAATGATCATAGGACCTTTTCTGAAGTTAAAATAGACCCTTTACTAATAAAGTAAAATGAAGACAAAAAAGATATCAAAGAAATAGAAAATTTAAATATTTTTCTATATTTATAATAAACCTGTTATGCTTACAAAAATCAGTAAGCTATAAAAATTCATTTAAAACTATTGAATAGCCTTGAGATATCAACTCACTGTGCACTTTTACTAAGACTGCACTATTTACAGGACACACTATTTATTAAACTTTTCATTTTCTATCTATGTTTTAAAGCCAAAAAGACAAATGATGAGAAATGTAATCTTTTTAAAAAAGAACTTTTTGCAACATTTTATTGTGAAAACTTATAATGTTAAAAAGTTGAAAAAATATTATAGTTACCATCCATAAATGAAAAACATGATCTTTCATGTGGAAAACAACTTGGTACTGAACAACAGATATCCACAATTTACCTGAGTCATAAATTAGAAGTTAAAAGTAAAAATAAATTTGTGGACAATAAAAAAAGCTGCTAAACATAATTTTAAAAATAGAAATGAGACAGCACTTGGAACATAAAAGAAAAAAATAACCAGGGTGTCTATAAGAGAAAGGGACTGAAAAAGTAGGAAAATGACAGAAGTAAATATCTCCAGTCCCAATTTAGTCTTAAAGTCTGATTGTATAGTTATAGTATGTAACTCAAAGAAACATTATCGTGTTAAATTTATTATGACTAATTTAAAATGTATGTGTAGGTTTATTTATGTAGTATATTTTTGTGTGATTGTTTTGTTGGCTGAAAACTACTTATATCCTTTTGGAAATAGGCAATAATTTATAGTTAGAATTTTTAAACACGTATCAGAAGTCAATGAATTAAAGGTAATTTTCAAACTTATTAATAAAATTTCCTTGATGTGTGTTGACCCAAATAATCATCCTATTATACCTTTTGCATGAGTACCACTACATTTTTTGATGCAAAATTACAGATAATACATTTTACAAAGTAAGAAACATCAGCAGTTCTACTAGATTACTTTAATAAGAAAAGACTCACTTTAAAATAGTTTATGTACTAGCTCTACATGACACATGTATATTATCACTGAAATTTTACTTTGCCACTTAACATTTTCCATAATTTGTCTAATGAAATTAGCTAATGTAATTTTATTATTGCTATTTCTGTTATAAATCTTACAGAGGTTTCTTTCTTTTTAATTTGAAAAAAGATCAAAATGCCTGCAGATTTCAGATTCCTATTAGATGTAATAATTATACACTAAACTAATTACCACTAAACCAAAACTTGACTTACAACTAATTAAATTTTATTACATCAACACAGAGTATAGACTTTCAATTTAACACAGGGCACAGCTATAAACACAGGAGTCAATCAGACTATATTTATTTCAAGTAAAATGTCTAGGTCAGATTTATAAAGTTTGAACTTGGCAAGGTTTGTAGACTAATTTGTCCATTTCACAAATCTACTAATTTGCCAACTTCTAAGGAAAGGCAAAGGTGCTACTAGTAAAGTGAACACACTGGAGTATGCCAAATAATTCACATAATAGCTAACTGCCTATTATATAAAGATTACTATTCTATGAAAAAGTTATGAAATGAAGAAATCATTTATTTTCAGTTCAGACATTTTATTTGTGATATCACTTATTCTGAGATTAGTGACATGCAATATTGATGAGTCTTTTTTTTATTTGCTTGTTTTTTTTTTAACTAGAAAAAAAAAAGCATGCTTGTTATCTTAGAGGAATGCAAGAATGGAATGCAGAATCTCTAGCTGAGATGAAAGTACCCACTTGTACTCACTTGTTTACTTTTTAAGGAACCAACACAGATTAAACTGTAACATCTATTGCAATCCAGTATTCATCTCAAGATAGTGGATACAAAATCTCTATTTAATTTTTCATGAAGCTACATTTCAATTTGTCAATTGCAACAATTGAAAAGTATAAGATATTCACTTTATAAACTTTAATTTTATAAAAATGTTTACTTTCTACCAGATGGTAAGATTAAATTACATAAACACTGTCAGCAAGTTGAATCCTCAGATGTATTCATTCCCACTACAGAAGCTTCAAAACCTGTCTATAATTTTGTTACTGATGTTTAGAAACAGCTGTAGCTGACATAGCTACGTTATATATGTCAGCTTTAAAGAATGAAATATTCTTAACCCCCAACAGATAGATCTTTTGCTATTAACAAAGCTAGTGTAAATTATACCGGACGTTATTATTCCAATAGACTTATCTCACACTAGATACTTGGTAAACAAAATGGTCAAGAATCATGTCTTTTTCATTATTACTAGAAATTCTGAGAAAAAAGAAAGACTTTAAATGCACAGTGTTTTCTTTATTATTATTATTAGTTTCAGGTGTACAAAACAATATAATGATTAGACATTTACACACCTCACAAAGTGATAGCTCCAATAAGTTTACTACCCATCTGACACCACGCATAGCTATTACAGTACCATGGACTATATTCCCTATGCTGTACTTTACATCCCGTGACTATATATATAAAATAGTTGACATTCAGTATTATTTTATATTTGTTTCAGGTGTACACTGCCATGGTTAGGCATTCATACAATTCATGAAGCAACCCCTCCCTCAAGTCTAGCATGTCTGACACCACACATAGTCTTTACAACATCACTGATCACATTTCCCATGCTGCACTTCCCATTCCCGTGACCACCCTGCACCACCAAGCTATGCCTCCCATCACCCTCCCATCTAGCAACCAGCAGTGAGATCTCTGCAACCACAGGTCCATGCCCCTCCCCTACGCTAGTCCATTTTGTTTCTCAGACTCCATACACACGCAAGATCACGTGGTACTGTCCCTCTCAGCCCGACCCATTTTACCCAGTCCAATAACCTCTAGGTCCATGCATGCTGCTGCAATTTGCAAGATTCCACTCCTCCACATGGAAGAGCAGTATTCCATCATCAATGGAATACTGTGGTATATATAGATACATCACGATTTCCCCATCCAGCCGTCTACAGATGGGTGTTTCGCCAGCTCCACATACTGGCCACTGCAAGCAAACTCACAGTGAGCAGAGCGATGCGTGTATTCCCTCCAACCAGTGTCCTGGACTTCCCTGGACAAACATCCAGGAGTGGAATTGCTGGGTCACATGACAGGTAAATGCACAATATTTTCTGATAATATAAGATAAATTTTCCTTTAAAAGGTGCCTCACATATATATGTTCTTGACTATTTTATTACTATTTTTAAACTTATTTTTATCGTTTTTGAGAGAGAAAGAGAGAGACAGAGAGACAGAGAGAGGCAGAGAGAGACAAAGAGAAGGGGGAGGGCCCAGAGCTATTTTTACAGTTGCATGTCTTTGGTTTTCTACATACTTTCATTACACAGGTGGGTGCAAGGGCTGCCCAGGGCAGGAACCAAGCCAGGGGCCTGCTGCATGCAGCTTGCACCAGTCAGAACCGAACTGTGGGCACACCCCAGTTCAGCATATGGGTCCGCACAGGCCAGGGTTGGGATTCGATCCTCGGACCCCAGGCTGCAAGATGAACACTCAATCTGCTGAGCCCTCCCGGCTTCCCCTCTTTACTATTTTCAACAGCAATAAATTATATATTTTTTTCTCTTCAGAAGAATTCAATGTGTCTCAAGAGACTTTTTCCAGGTGCAGATTTTTGCTTGAATTTTTTTGAGAATCTTGGAGTCTCTTCCATTAGAGTTCAAAATTATCTTCATAATAAATGTTCAAAACTGATGGTAGAATCGGCACTGTCTTCTAAAATGTGACACTATAAATTTTGAACTCAGTTAATGTAAGAGAACAGAAGAAACCAACCTAACTAGCTAGACTGCAGGCTTCAAAACCATTTGATTTATGAATTAATCTAACCTAATTAATTTCAGGAAGCATTGATTAATGGCAGTCAAATGTACAAATCTTTGAAAATTATATTCATTAACACAAATACAAACACACAGACTATTCTCTCATATAATTCTCATTTGTCAGTCTATAAATATACATACATATAAACAAATGTTTTGAAAAAACTTGGCAAATATAAGAAATAATTATACACAGCATGTTCTTTTATTCAGAACACATAATAAATGGAAAATGGTCCGCATAAATGAAAAGACAAAAATAGGCTGATTAATGGCACTAAAAGAGGTATCAGCTTAGTGAAGAAAATTTAAGACAAATAACCAAACTTGGAGCAAGCTCTTACACACACATTTGTGTTACAATTAAAGTTACATTTTGAACTTTTACATATAACATAATGACTTCCTGAAGACGACTTTTTTTTTTGGTTAGTCACAACAATATACTAACAACAGAGACATTTATAGATACTGAAAGAGAACTGTAAGATGATGTGGTTAATTTCAGGTGTGGCTTCTGAAGCTAGTCTCTTTAATTTATAATTATATGTAATCACCTAGCTCTAAATGAGAGGTGTAACAGCATGAAAGGAAACTCAAACTTGGCCTTTGAACAAAGTAATTTTATAGTAATTCCAAGTTTAATGCAGCCTATATCATAAAAAAATGCATACATCTACAAGGGGAAATAAGTTATTTATTTGAAAGATATAGGTAAGCGCAGGAATTATTTTTTCTTCCATGTGTCACTCCTATTTATAAAATTATACCACTGTGATGTATCTAATTATACACTCTGATTGTGAATTAGCATAATCAATGTATTGAGACAAGACATTTAACAGAGAAGTGAAGGTAAGCTATTATTTAAGACAAGAGAAAATATTTGTTTCAACTTGTTGTTCAACTCTACTAATTATGTGAAATTTATATTCTTAAGCATAATTGGACAAAACAAGCTTTTTGTAGTGTTTAAAAGAAGAAAAGGTAGCCTTTCTGATAAATGTCTTCATTTTGTACTACCAGATACCTTTCTGAATACTCTCATGCTTTCTGATTTCATTTTGTAAGTGTGAGAACAGTGACAATGCCAGCCTTTGTAGTCGTCAGCTTGAGCCCCAGCAACAATTACACAGTGAGATGCTATCTTAGCAGCTCAGCATAACTGAACTTGAAGTACATTTAGCTTCTCGGGATCCACAGTTAGCCATCGAGCACACCAAAACCCACCTTTGATTAGCCCCATTTTATAGATAGTTCATTTTAGTAATCTCATTTTAAATCCAACCCAGACTCTCATCCACAAAACAAACAGCTAAAATCCCAAATATCGCTAGCTTTTTCTCTGTACCTTTCTGATGCTCTAAGTCTTAAAGAAACTAGAATTTAACAATTATAATAAATAATTACATATGAGTAACCATCTGCCTTTTCTAAAGGGGCAGAGGAGTTGGTTAGAAATAAATTTCAAAGTTCATTGTAAAACTACTCAAAATATTACTTCCCTACTATGGGCATTCTTGCTAAATGTTTTGTGGTTTGTGGGAAACTGCTGCAAAGATTCCCTTGGAAGCTGCAAAATGATGGCGAGATCTGTTCTAATCAATGATGCCACTAAAAAGGATATTTCGGGATTCATCCATGCCGAGTGGTTGTGAGTCTGATGTGTCATCTTCCTCTAGTCTCATTGCAGAAGCACAGGTCTGGAGTAGGGCAGTCCCCTTTCCTTCTTCCCTCAGCTATATTATCAGGGCCAGAGGCACTAAGATCGACCTTAGAAAAATTTGCTGCGAAGTTATCCACCTTTTTAGTTTCCCACGGAAAGTTGTAACCATGCCTGAAGAAACTGTGCTTTAAAACCTGCCCTTTTACTATGCCTATGGGAAATACCCTTACAGAACACTACACTACATTTGATGATCTTTACTAATGAGACAGTGGAGTAAGTGGGTCAATAAACATGCATACATTTAAGAAAAAGTGTTTACACCTGCTGCTGCCCCACCCCCCAAAAAATGAGTGAAAGGGGAGGTACTCAGTGTACAATGTAGGTTTCTATCAGTTTGCTACATGCTACAACAGTGGACCAAAAACTTGCGGGAATTCACAGCAGCTGTACAAATATTTCTGGGAAGTCTCAGAGATCCTGATAGAAAGTTGGTTTTCTAAAGAGCACGAGGAAACATCTGCTTAGTACCCCCATCCTGGCTGAAGACTGAGCATGTGTTTCCGGGCCTCAGGTGATCACATGTCTCAAAAAAGCTCACTAGAGGATGAGGATTAAGATGAAACAGATAAAAGAAACATGGTGGTGTATCCAACCCTAGAGGCAGCCACAAATCAAAGGTCACTTTATCAAGACTGACCTTGCTTATGAACCCTAAGTCTTTGCAAAGTGACAATGAACAAACAAAGGGAAATTATACAGTAACTTCTCAGGCATCGACAATTTCCAAGATATAATGTACAACCTCAGCTCTAGGGGATCATATAACATATGAATGGAAATCCCCAAACAATGAGTAAGTCTTGACCATATAATCGCTCCACTACATGCTACTAAGGCCTAAGGAAAAAGAAAAACGAGGGGTCCATGAATTTCCCTGGAGGGCATAATGTCTGGAAGGGGACTTTAAGGAGGATGCTATGCAAACCAGTGGTGTGTCAACCCCGCCTGTGTGATGGGATAACTGGGAAAGCTTTTGAAAGTTATTGTGACTAGGTCCTAATTCCAGAGATTCCAAATTAACTCCTCTGGGGGAAACCCAGGCATCAGTGTGTTTTGAGAGCTCCACAAGTGATTCTAAGCTGCAGCTACAGTTGCAAAGTACTGAACACACAAAGGGTAGATATGAATACCTCGTTTTCCAGAATGAGAAAGAATGGAGTAGTAAGCAATAGAATGTCACAGCCTCCACTTTCAAGGTGGGTAAACTCCTTTGGGAAGAAAGGAATACGGAGACTATAGAACTAGTAGTTTGAAGTCAGGTTTTAGGATCTGGGATCTTTCATTTACTTGTTCATTCAACCAAAAGGTATGTATTAAAGAGTTTCTATGAGGTAGTAAGTCATGTTATTCATAAAACAAATGGCAGAAAACCAGCAAGATCCCAATCTTTATGGGCTTTGCCATCGAGTGGAAAGCAAAGACAGAAAAGGGGTTTTGTGTTATGTATTGATTTGCTAAAGGGATGATCTGATCCTTTTGGAATACTTAGACAAGTACTCTGGCTGCGATGTGGAGAGTGAGTTGGAGAGGGCTCCTGACTGAATGCCAAGCAATCAAGTAAGAAGCTACTGCGGGAGTCCAGTCCACACATCCGGAGAACTCGGATTAGCACGGGAATGGTGGAGATGAAAGCAGTGTATGGTTTTGAGAGGTATTTAGGAAGTAAAATAAAAATAAACTAGATACTGTGAGGAGGACCTGGGTATGGATTTTTAGGGAAAGATCCCAAGTTCAGATTATATGTTAGTTTTAAGAGTATTTATGATATCTAAGGGCATGTGTCAAATGTGTCCCATTATTTGTGATGATTGTAGGAATCCATTGGCCCAGGCTACACCCGTTTATGCTGGTTATGCTGGCTGCCATTCTACCATTTAGTGCCTACTTTCACTCTCAAATTATCCCTGTTTAAATAAGTTATAAGAATCCCCTAGAAGACCCTCAGCTAAGAGGAAAAGCTTTGAGTGTGATATTTGTGAACTATCTGCCTGTGGGTGAACATTGAAGCCATGGAAATCTATGATATTGTGGGGGCTGGGAGAGTAGACACAATGAGAAGGTTGAAGGGCTGGTTTCTGAGGAACTCCAGTATTTGTAGGCCAAGCAGAAGACAAGACCCTCAATGCTATAGGGACAGAGTTAGTAAGATGCAGGGAAAGACATGACAAGTGTCACAGAGCAGAGCAGGTGCCTGTCAAGTGGTGCTGAGATCTGAAGCAAGGATGACTGAAAAGCAGACGTGAGCACAGCTACATATCTATGCCAGCCTCAATTCTATCTCATTTTAAAATAAGGCACTTCACCTGTATGATCTTTAAATTCCTTCCCACTCTTAGAACCCTTTACTTCTAGCAGACTAAAAGTGCAGAATGAGGTAAATGATAACAAGATCCACAAATACTCTATAGTATGGGAGCAAGAGAGAGAGAGACGAACAGTTAATGCTACTGAGACAATCAAGAACGACTTCACAGGGAATGTTTAACCTGACCAGAAGGGAGAAGATTTGTCCTGTGTTTAGGGAAATAGTAAGTACCTCCACCTGGGTGAAGCAGGCTGTGTAAGAGAGAGCCACTGGGAGGTAGGGTGAGCAGGGTCTTGTCCAGGCTGTGAAAAATATACCTCAACTTCAGGTAAAGGAGTTTAGGATTCCTGCTGTAGAAAAAGGGCAGCCACCCTGAGTTCACAAGGAGAGTGACATGATCAGATCAGGATATTAGGAAGAATACACTCCAGCACACTCTAGAAAAGGGACTGGAGAGATGAGAGACGGTGGCAGGAGTTAGAAGTCTTCTGCAGTTATCAAGATGAGGTACGATGAGAGCTCAAATGCAAAAATGGGCAGTGAGAATAAGAAGGAGGACGGGCTCAGCAACTCAGCAAAGAGAGAAACAGACGGACTGATGACTGATTATGGTAGACCTGAGTGAGGGATGGGGCTGACTTCAAGACGGTTCTTACACTTCCAGCATTTGTGACCAAGGAGGGTGATGGTGCAAATACAGCAGGGGCAGCTTTGCTCCTCAGGCCTGAAAAAGCCATCCAGAGGGCTGTCTTGTAAATAATGAGGTTGAGATGGTATTAGATTAATCCTACGCTACACATCCCTCTTTCTTCCTGAGTACTCAAGGAGCAAGCTCGTCCAACCCGCAGCCCACAGGCTGCATGTGGCCCAGAAAGGGTTTGAATGCTGCCCAACACAGACAGACTCGTAAACTTTTAAAACTCATTATGAGACTTGTTTGGTAATTTTTTATTTTTTTATTTTTTTTGCTCAGCAGCTATCGTTGGTGTTAGCATATATTATGTGTGGTCCAAGACTATTCTTCTTCTTGAAATGTGGCCCAGGAAAGCCAAAAGATTGGACACCTCTGCTATAGAATATATAATTTGTGTTACGGATCTCCTGATTTAATTCTAGCTTTACGTTGTTAATGCTGCTGTCTAATTACTAGGTGTTGCTTTGGGGCTCCTAAAATATACATCTTCTTTATTTTTTGCACCTCTTTCTCACAGAGCTTAAACTAATGTTGAATTTATAGCAGATGCTCAATAAATGATAATTTAATGAAGACATTAGAGCTGAAAAATAACACAAGAGGCTACTTCCAACTAACATTTCACAAATGTTTTAAATTTGCCTTTCAGCAAAATATTAACTAATCCAGAGGGCTAACTAATACACTCATGCATATGTTTTATATCATACATTTTTTAAAGAAACAAATAAGATATAGCCATATGCTAAGAAATTCTGTTAAAGAAATACATATTTTACTATACAGTATGTTCAAGCTTGTTATATAATTATTTCTACTTAATATATCAATACATTTTAAATATACAGTTGACCCTTGAACATCATTAGCTCCAACTGCACAGGTCTACTTATACCTGGATGCTTTTCAATAAATATTCAGTTGGCTCTCCACATCCATGGGTTTCGATCCACAGATTCAACCAACTGAGGATCAAAAACAGTCTTTACATCAGTGGTTGGGAACCTGCAGGTGCTAAGGGCTGACTGTATGTATTGATTTACACATTTTTAATAAGTGACTTGAGCATCTGTGGGTTTTCCTATCTGTGGGGGTTCCTGGATCCAATCCGTCACTGATGCTGATGGACCACTGTGATGAAGTGTGAAGTGGGTCAAAAGTTAAATGCAGCTTTTCAACTGTGCAGGGGTTATATTATTAATTTGGGCACAAAATATGCATGGAAAACTTCCTGAAACTTTAAATACTCTATTTAAATACCATATACTTGGGTCATTTCAACACTCATGTGGAAAAAGCAACCTTTTATTTTCATGTCTTAAAAATATGATTCCAAATATACTTAACATTCTAACCCTGTCAAGATATTAATAGTTTGTTTTCCATAAAATATTCCAACTACCTGACATCATTAGGGAGTACATCATTAAGTCAATTTCAAAGCTAAATCTTAGAACTCTTAAAAAGTCAAAAACTTTCATTTTTTTCATGTAAACATTTGCAATGTGTCACACACATTGACACCAGACCATCAGTATGAGTGTTCACGGATCCAATCAGTGCTACCACTATGTTTCTTTGTTGCTCCCATGTCACTTTTCTGGCCACCCACAGGCCAGACTTGAACGGCATATCTCAGTCCTCCTCCCCTTGAACTTTGCACATCTAATTCATAACTTGGCAAGTCAGACAATCGCCATTGTTAAGAATTATTCATGAGTTAAAAGTAAAATTCTAGGTGACAGCCAAGGTAAGGAGAGGAAGCGCTGTGGCTGCCTTTCAGTTATTCTCACCTAATTTAGAGCGCTAATGCTGCAGAAAAGTCTGACTTCTGGATAAGCAGGTGCTACTCCCCAGATGTACGAGCATCAGTGCTCACACACACTATTTATCGCTCACTGCATACCTGACGCCTTCTCCATCTTTACTCGTCTTCACACCAGCTCACAAGTGGGTATGCTAGCATCTCAATTTGATGAAAGTAACCAAATGACACAGCTGGAACTTGAATTTTTGTCTCCAAATATGACTCTACAACTTACATGAAGACATACTAGTGAGCCTGATGTTCATGAGTAGGTGCCACTGACCACAGTTCCAATGACGGAAGCCACCAGGCTCCTGATGACAGCTATGTCCCCTGCATTATTACCAACCCACTGTTCAGATTCAGAAATGAAGCTCAGAGATGGAGTGGTTTAACCCAACGTCCTACAGCAAATAAATGACAGATGTGGGATTTCAGCAGACTTCTCTCGTTCCAGAGCCCAACAGTCACCACAAAACAATGAAAATGTGTACCAAGGGAATTGTTCTTTTTATTCAATTAATAGACACACACACACACACACACACACACCCCTTGTTGTCCTGGAGTTGTCCACAAACTACAGGTGTATTACAGGTTTTGAGGGCTTAGGATATTCAGTCCCTGGTGGAAACAAGACAGAGATGAGGTGAGAGGGATGTGAAGTAGTGGGGCAAAGGTGCATAAGTGTAGGCCGAGACTTTGCGCTCCCTTAACACTTTCCTGCTCTAGCATAAATAATGCTTACCGAAGTCTTACTGGCAGCCTGGCTTTCTGTTTTAAAGCAGGAGAAAGTGTAGTGCAAACTGAAAACGTTTTCTTCTCCAAAATGGGTAGAAGAGGACGACATTTAAGATAATGTACAATCTGGACCCATGCTCTCTCTCCAAACTCGTGGCAGATTTCTCCATAGGGGATATTCTGCTTCATTCCTACTGCTCAACCACCAGTTCCCCAAAACATAACACAGATCTGTGCCTCCTCATCACAGGTTGCAAACTGGTGGCCCAACTGCCAAACCCAGCCTGCAGACATGTTTTGTTTTATCTGTGTTGTGTGTTTGTGTGTGTGTGT
>PVKE010001707.1:17141-94612 GCA_004027555.1 Craseonycteris thonglongyai | reverse complement strand
GGAAGCTTTGTGTTGTAAAATACTGCCCTTTGAACATGTTATGAAAATAGTCACAAAGATCATCAACTCTATTCGAGCAGCTCCATTGCAACACCGACTTTTCAAGGCCCTGTTAGAAGATACTGAAGATAAAGAACACGATCTCATCCTGCATACTGAAGTACGTTGGCTCAGTAAAGGTAAAGTTCTTACAAGATTTTTGAACTTAATTGAAGAAATAAAAACATTTATACATGAGAAAAATGAAAATTAGGATGAACTAACAGACTCTTGCTGGCTGGTGGATTTGGGTTTTCTTGCTGACACCATGGAAAAAATAGATTCTTTCAATTTGGAGTTGCAGGGGAAAGACAAAAATAGAGCTGAAATGATAAGCTCTGTAAACGCATTGAAAGCAAAATTGACTTTGTTGGTATCACATCTGCATATCAAGTCTCTCGTGCACTTCCCATATATGAGGAAAATGCTAGGTAACGATGAATTAAACGTGTCATTATTTATTGAGACCCTGCAAGTGCTTCAAGAACAGTTTGAAGAGAGATTTCTGCAGTTTACAGATATCGAGCCAATTGTCTCCTTCTGTATCAATCCTTTTACTTGCCAAATAAATGTAATAGAACTAGCCGCATGTACTGCAGACCTTGCTCAGGGGAAAGCAGAAGAACTAGAGTTAGAAATTTTGAACCTTAAGAACGATATTTTGCTAAAATCCTTAATATCAGAGGACTTATGGAACATAGTCGACAAAGAAAGGTTCTCATTTTTTAAAAAAGCGGCATATAAAATCAAATTGTTTTTTGGGTCAACGTATTTATGCGAATCTTTGTTTTCAAACATGAATTTAATAAAATCACGATATAGATCTCGACTTACCGATGAGCATCTTAATAATTGCTGCTAACAGGGTTGTCGTCATACTCTCCTAATTACGAGGCACTGGCCAATGAAATGCAATGCCAAAGATCACACTGACAGATTGTTTTCTTTATGTTTTCTTTTATGTTTTTTTTTTAAATGATTTTATTATACGTGTGTTTTTATTTACTTTGTATTATGTTTTGTATATATGTTTCTTTGTGTGTATATAATTTGTACAATAAATTTATTATTTTTAAATTATTTTTGTTTATTTTTTATTCTTGTTCAATAATAAATATCCTTAGACATAGCTGGTGCCCGCCACCCTACCGATATTTCAGAATGCGCCCTAGGGTATAAAAAGGTTGGGAACCCCTGCCATAGAGTGATGACTGTCCTAAGCCTTTGTGTTTTGGGTGGGAAAATATCATCCAATGGTTAAAGGTGGTGAAAACCACAGCCTAGCTATGTGCTACACAATACACTATGAAGCCTCAGCTGCATTCTCATTGTCTTTCTTTCCTGCATCATGTATGCAGTAACAGTTGGATGCCTTTCTAAGCACCAAAAGCTGGAAAAAAATGTATTTCTTTGTTTTTACATATAGGATGTTCATTTCTAAATGTTGCAGTCACTGTTGCATTCATAGACAAAGTCTTATGTCCAAGCCCCTTCCCAGTAGACTGAAAGATGTTCCTGATGAGGCCATAAAAGTTGTGAATTTTACTAAGTCTCAACCGTGAAACTCCAGAGTGATTAAAGCACTGTGTGAAGAAATGAAAAGCATTCACGCACATTACTTTTGCATATAGAGGTAAGGTGCCTATCTCACGGCAAAGTACAAATACGGATGTTTGAAATTAGACATGAAATCCAGGTGTTTTTTTGTTTTATTTTGTTGTTTTTGTTTTTTTGAAGACCTTCATTTCCCTCTTTGCTACAAAGTTTCAGGACAGCAATTGGCTTAAAGTCTTGCATATTTATCAGATATTTTTCTAGAGATAAACAAACGCAACTTGGGACTTCAAAACAGCTCAATCACTATATTCAAAGTAATTGGCAAAATGGAGGAAATGATTTAAAAACTGGACTTTTGGAAAGAGTGTATTGAAAGAGGTCAGCCTGAAGTTTCTGAAGCTCTGCATAACTTCTCTGAAAACGACTTGCACCTATCCCAAAGCATGACAGAGAATATTGTCAGTCCCTGGGAAGGTGTTAAAGTTCTTTTATAAGTACTTCCCTCAACGTGGAATAGAAAATAGGATTGCAGATTCCTTCAATGAATTCTTCAATGAAGCTAAGTTATCAATGACAAAAGAGCAGTTAATTAAACTTTCAACCAACTCTTCTTTAAATTCTGATTTTTAAAGAAAGCTTCTTATTACCTCTGGGTAGATGTCAGTGAGGAATATAAACAGCTCAGTGAGAAGGCACACAGATACCTCTTGCCATTTACTAACACTGAACTAGTGGGGGGAGCTTTTTCATCTTATACCTTCATGAAAAATAAGTACCATGACAAGCTTAATGCAAGTATGGATTTACTAAGACTATTTTGCATCTTTTGAGCCTGATTTCAAGAAACTAAGTGCATCAAAGCAAGCTCAATGATCTCATTCACTAACAATGTCTCAGTCCGGGGGAAGCCAGGATGGCTCAGTGGGTTAACTCCTCAAGCCCTTTCGATGTACACGTGTACGGACCCTACTTTCTCTCCCAGCAGCATTTCGATGTTCAGCTTACGTCCACTTGCCTCATCCATCAAAATGTTGCGAATGTGGATGATATACTTTTTGAGATGTTGCATTTAAATGAAGTCAGTGTCCACACCATGTATTTGAGACAAATTTAAATGCTGTCTGGGGAGGGTAAGTCCCCAAATGTTAATTCAGGGCTTGAGGGTTAAGTCCCCAAATGTTAAATCGGGGCTTGAGGGGCTACATGCTTACTTTGCAGCCCTGGGGACCAAGGATCGAATCCCAGCCCCGGCCTGTGTGGACCCATATGCTGAGCTGGGGAGTTCCCCCCAGTTCAGTTCTCACTGGGGAGAGACCCCGGCCCAGTTCCTGTTCTGTGCAGCCCCGCACCCACCTGTGGAATGAAACTATGTGGAAAAACCAATGATGTGCAACTATGGAAACTGTTCTGGGCCCTCCCCCTTCTCTCTGTCTCTGTATCTCTCTTTTTTTTTTCTCTCTCTCTCTGTCAAAAACAATAAAAATAAATCTATAAAACAATGTCTCAGTATCACTAGCTAGTGATCCCTATAACAATTATTATAAACACTTCAGATAACACACATAAGTATTATTAGTAGTAATCAATTAAAAGTTTGTTAAATACTTGGTCATCATTATCAATATTTAACTTATTATAAAATTTAATCTCTGGTTGGTCCTTGTAGCGTAGAAATTTTTCTTTCCTAACTTATGCCCTCATTTCCACTGTTTTACATTAAGCTAGGCACTGAACCAAAGTACACTTAAAAACAGCTGTTTTCAAAACAAAAGGTATAATTTACAGAAATGGGTCTAAAAGGGGTACACAAGTGGAAAACATTTGGGAACCACAGCCCCAAGGCAGCCTGTAGTGAATGAGCCTCTCCTACACAGCTAGGCTGGTACTTTGTGTGGTGTTTCCTTGGGAGAAATTGGCGAAGAGGCTATCTTCTTGAGGTAGGTGTAGAAGATTTGCAAAATTGACCTAATTCTTTTCAAATTCTGTTGATACTGGAGTTTCTAACCTGTGCCATTTCTTTTGAGAATTTATAGAAGCAATTCGCAATATTTTTAAATCTAGAAAATAAGGCTAAAGGACAGACCAGTGTTGTTAGATGTTAGGGATAGGAGAGGGGATGATGATGAAGGATAACAATACAAGGGAGCTTTTCAGATCATAGAACTATTCTGAATCCTGGCTGTGATGGTGGTTATACAAATCTAGGTATATATTAACATCTATAGACCTCTCCACCAATATAAATCGAGTTTACTGTAATTTTTAAAAATGGGACAAATGGAATGATAGGCCTCACAAACAAAGTCATGAGGGATTTCTTGCAGAAAGATCATGATACATGATTTTCTGTGATTTTGATGCCATGATTTGTAGTAGTATGCATTTCACCTCTTCCATCTGATTTCTTAGATTTTGTTTTTGTCATTTTTTACGACTTAACAGAAATTATGATTGCATTTTATAAAAGATTTCTCTAACTGTCCCAGGAAAAAGATCAATCTTTTCTACCTTGATTATTTTCAAGTGAAGATTTATTTGCATTTTTTATATTCATTTGCTAAACTTTTTTTGCATTTATGCTTAGATGAAATCTTTTTGCTAAATAGTAAATCATACAAAGTTAGAGTCATCAAGAATTGCATAAAGAATTTCACAATCATGTTAAAAATATGGATACTCAGTACAAATTTTAATGTTCTCTGAATGGAAAGTATGATCTCTACATTTTATTTTTTGCGTATAGTCAGTAGAGATTGAAGGTCAAGGGGGCCTTGGTTAGACCCAGGAGATCCAATCCCTTCCCTGGCTCTGACCATCCACTTTGGGGAGACCACAGGCACAATTGCCACAGACTGACCCAGGCAACACCGGTGATGGCTTCTGACCTTCTGAATGCCGCATTCACATAGTATAAATGGGTCCTGACCTCTCATCTAATGGTGGCTGCTCTCCAATAGTTCTCTGTTCTTGTTCATGTGTGAACCTTTTTCTCCATTACGGAAAAAGAAGTTTTGAAATAGTTTCCAACTTCTGAGGGTTTGGGAATCTGTGAGATAATGAAACTAATGCTTATGGCTCTTAGATGTACAGTAACTAAATAGTAGGTACTCCATGAATCCTTCAGAAACATGCTCAATTCAGATTTGTTTTGGTGACAAAAGGAAAAAGGCGAGCTTAAGAGTAAGAGTTCAAGTGAGCTTGAAGATGATCTTTTAGAGCTAGAAAGACGCTTACCTCACTCCTTCCTGCCTCCATCGCTGTCACCGTCCATGTCCCCACCGCCTTGCAGTGATCACCGTTCAGGTCTTTCCCGCTCACTCCAGCCGCATGGATATGATTCCTCCAGGAGGGAGGTGGGCAAAGGCAACACAGAAAACTGGCTCAGGAAGGGCAGTGTCCAGTGGGTCTAACTTAGAGGCAGAGATTCTATGGAACCTGAAGTGTCTTCCAGCAGATGGGAGTTAAGACATCCCTGGCAAAAAACAAAAAGCCTAAGGCCCCAAGTGGAAGCAAAGTAGGCATTTGTTAAAAACCCAGTCATCTGATTGAATGATACTGTGTTTATTCCTCTTTGACACTCCCTATTGTTACAATCTGGGTTCAGTGGAGAACTTAGTAGCCTACCAATAACACCCTCTTTTGCCTCCTAAGTTTAGAAACAAGCCTAAGAAAGACACAATAATCAAACAGACAAAGATCCAAACCATCCGCTTTATTGATTAAACCCAGATTGGAGGGCATGGACTCAGATCTATGGCCATGAAAGCGTGATAACGCTCCCCTTGAGTTAGGCAGATTCACACACACAGCTACCAGCACACAGGAGGCACTCCAGGCCTTGCCTGAGCAGATCTGAACACGTGTGTTCAAAATGCAGAAAAGTGTGCGCTGTGCAGGGACATTCAGCTCCTTCTGCAAAACTTGCCCATCAGAGAGGTGATCCCTTCTCCTTTGGAGAAGAATGAGTGAGGACAGAAAAAGAAGCCCTGCCCCCATCGCTACCTCTATGTCAAGGAAATTTACGTGCACCCCCCTCCTGCTTAGCCAACCAGCTGAGCTACGGTGTTTTTAGGCAAGAGACGCACACACAGGATGATGACATTTGGCCTAAAACAATATTACTTCCAGAAGGCAGCCTGGCAGTGCCAAGGGAGAGAGATGTCAAGGCCCTCAAGGAGAATGTGATCATATTGAGAATGTAATTGCTAATCTTGGGTACACAGGCTTTTGTATTGTGACTTCGGGTTGGAAATGTGTGTGTCCTAATAGCAGAAAGGTAGAAATTAACTTTCTATCCCACCACAAGCCACAGGAAGGAGGCTTTTGGTAACTGCTGTTCTGAGAAGCTCCATGGAGCACAGGATGGCTTAGGCAGCAGCCCAGCACCCCCGGGGGACGCCTGCTAGCAGTGGGCTCCATATTAATGACACTGGTAGTAGCTCCCCTTGAGCAGTTCTGGGCATACTTTTTGCCTGACGTATAAATGGAGCCAGCTAGTGACAGAGGCATGATGGCATCAAGGCTGAGAACACAGCCTTGAAAGGTCTAAGATAAGGAAGACATGCCTTTGAAGTCCCTTATTTGTTCTGTCTAAACAATTTATGAAATTCTAAGTCTTTCCCACAATACTTTCATTTTCACTTGGCTGTAAAAATGAAGTTTAAATCACCTACCATTAAGTAAAATGTGTGCTTTTCTCAGAAGATGTTGTATGTGTGCCCTTGGATCTGTGTATCGCAGGCTGGTGGCTGAGTCATCCCCACAGCTCAGTCCATTGTATGCAATTGTCATCCATCCATTCATCCAACAAACACTAAGCAATAATTGTTGCAGGTCCACTGTGTCATAACACACAGTATTAGCCTCAAGAAGTCACACTTCTAAGAGAGGAGTTCACAATTTTCATTTGTAATAAGAATGCTAAGTGCCTCTTCCAGTGATTGGTACCTAATAGGCATTTTTAAAGTGTTTTATATCATTAGAATTGTTTTTATTATTATTCCAAGAGTATGTTGAAAAGAAACACATTCTTTCTGCTTGGAAAGACAGGGGAATCTTGAAAGCCTTGACCCAAAAACAAAACTAAAATGCATTCTCTGGTGCTCTATTATCCTGACTTTCATTAGATTGAAGATATCTTTTAGTTAAAAAAACAAAACAAAACAAAAATAGCATTGCTCAATTTCAAATGCACTGCATGACCTTGGAGTGTGGCAATGCATGGCCATATTCAATAACCTTTGATGTAGCAAATAACTGTACCCCAGCAAGATTGTAAGCTCCTTGAAACAGAAATTGGTCTAGACCAGTGCCATACAGTAGGAACGTAATGCAACACGTATGTGTAGTTTTAAATTTTCTAGTAGTTCTATCTTTAAAAAGAAAGAACCTGGTAGATTTCTAAAATCAAATATACTCAAAATACTGCCATTTCAACATGTAATCAATACAACAATTATAATTCTTTGTACTAAGACTTCAAAGTCCCATGTATTTTATCCTACACACATCTCAGCCTGAACTCGCTACATTTTAAGTGTTCAGTAGCCACATGTGGCCAGTGGCTACCATATTAGACAGTCAAGTATAGACTCTAGAGCCTTAGTCAAAAGTTTAGGAATATCCCACATGAGGAGATTATCAGCGTAAATGTGTGAGTGTGGGTGTGCATTTATTTTAATCATGGGCACTGATAATACAAGCCTACTTAAATGGAAGTCTTTCTAAATTAATTGATTATCTCCTAAAGAATCTAATTTAAATAATGCAAATTTTGGAGAAAACTGGTGGTTTATGAACATTAAAAAGGGTAGATGTGAAGTTGATGGGTTATTTGTATTTGTCCTGAATGTCTCCGTATGCTAGGATTTTTGGTTCTTATTTATGTTACTTAGTTATTATTTTCTGTCTTCTTCATATGTTCAGGTTCTTGTATATCTGAAACCTACTGTCACAATTCCACACTCCTAACTCCAATGCAGACACACTGTCTGGAAACTATCCTTGGACTAAAGGACTAGAACATTCTATCAGGAATAAAAATACTATTATTTGCCTCCTGTCCCCTCAACTAATCTCATGACAGTGGCAGTTAGAAGATACGTAAAGTTTCTTCAAGTGAAGAATTACTGTATTTATTCTATCATTTGCTTATTTCGATGCATCATATTTAAAAATACTAAGACTGTGGTCTGAAAACTCATGTGAGACATCAACACTATAAAAAAGTCAATTGACTAATAGAGATTTAAATATTCCTCAAAGTATTAATTATTTCTATGTAGAGCAAAGACCTGGGGACATTTAGAAAACTTGTTTCAGAAATACCTATGGAGGCATAGCTAGTTTTCCTCTGAGAGTTTTAACATATCATTTGAGCAATCACAAATTTAACACTGTCACAGCAAAGAAAATGTTAAGGAATACAGTGACTCCCCATTGCACACAACTCAAAATGCAAGTTAAATAAAGCTGTACAACATTAATAACAAAAATAAACTTCAGGTAATAATAACGATATGGTAATAGCATAAAATAAATGTACATATGACTTTATTAATAATATCTTAATCGCTTAGTATAATTTATGTACAGTAGTAAATATATTTATTGTCAACTACTACTAACACTAACCTTCTGAAGAATACACACCTATTCTATAAATAAGGAAACTGAGGCACAGAGGGAGATGCCCTGCAGGGATGAAGCTGAGATTAAAGAAAACACACTCTCTCAGACTCCAGAGCCAAGCGAGCTCCTAGCAGTCATGTCACACCATCACTGCGTCTTGTCACATCTCATTTTCTAGAGGAGCACACTGGGACCAGAAAAAGAAAGTGACGGGTAAAGGTCACAAAGCTAATTAGCATCCGAGCCAGACACAGAAGCCAAGTCTCCTTACTGCAGGGCTACGAGTGTTCCAACAAGGATGGTCAGAATTCAGTCCTTAAACTGTGCTTGTCAGGGTGGCCAGCAACCCTCAGGCTAGCGGGGTCGAAAATCCAAATTCAATCCTCCTCTTAGAATCTCAGAACAAAGTGCATCTTCTGTGAAACACTTTCTTATTTGGTGCTCAGGAAATCACACTTTCTTGGTCCTTCTTGCATTTTCTGGGAAGGTCATCTGTTGTCCTCAGCCTCCCTTGCTATCTCTTCCCTCTCTGCCCTATTAATGGTCTTTCCACATAAGCAGTACATGACTTCAAACACCACTGTCCTATTCTTATCTTCAGCCTTGATGGCTTCTCAAGTTCAAGACTCATACATCCAACTACACAACAGCTAACTGACCAGGTCAAATGCCTCGGTTGCTTTTCTTACCCCTCAACATCCCAGGAATTAACACTTAAGTCTCTTTAGTTACTCCCAACATACAAGTTTGTTGTGAATGGGACCTCGTCTCAACAACTTCACCACAACCACATCAGCTCAAGCCACCAGCAGCTGCCATTGGATTCTGTAAGGTCCTTTACTCTTGCTCTCCTTCTACTTCTTTTCCTTTTGAAATATAAACCAGATCATGTCACTCCCTACTCCAAACTCTAATAAAAACACTGTAAACAAAGTTTAATGGACAAGGTCCTCCCTGACCTGGACCCTGCTGGTATCGCCACCTTCATTTCATACCATGCGTTCCATCAGCCCCTCTGATTATTAGACTCATTGCTGTTCTTGTCATTCAACAATACATCTGTGCCTCTGAACCTTTGCATTACCTGTTCCTTCTGCTTGCCCCTCTTATTTCCACGTCTCAGATCCTTAGTTTCATCAGACAGTCTCAAAGATGCCCTCCTAGAGAGGGATTCATTCCCTACGACAAGTAAACTGATCTCCACCTCCCGTGAATCTCTACCCCTTTATTCTCCTTTATTTTTCTTCATAGCATTTATCTTTGATTACCGTTATTTGCCCATTGATTATTTATTGTAGTTACTAAACAGTAGCCCCTTATTTTTCATGGGAGATACATTCCAAGATGCCCAATGGATGCCTGAAACCAAAGATAATACTGAACCCTATACAGGTATATACTATGTTTTCTATACATTCATACAGATGATAAAGTTTAATGTATACATTTAGGCATAGTAAAATATAAACAACAATAAATAACAAAATAGAATGATTAAAACAATATACTATAAACAAAGTTATGTGAATGTGGTCTCGTTCTCTCTCAAAATATCTTATTGTACTGTACAGACAGCATGGAAATGCTGGACAAAGAGATGATTCATGTCCCAGGCTGAGATGGTGGGTGATTTCATCACACTACTCAGAACAGTGCACAGTTATTTCTTCCTGGAATTTTGCGGTTAATGTTTTTGGACCACAGTTGTCCATGGATGACTGAAGCCATGGAAAGTGAAACTGCAGATAAATGGGGAGGGGTGGAGGGGTGGGGAGCTATTACACTAAAATAAATAAGTTCTATGCAAACCAGAGGCTGTATCGTTGAACACTGTCAACATTAACAATGAAATTAGCTCATAGTGGGGACTCAATAAATAATCATTGAATACAAAATAATAATAAAGCACTGTGTGCCAACGACAAGGCAGATGGATAGCAGTGAAAGCATTTTAGTAGACATGACCGATGTCTGTGCTCCTCATTCCACTTTGAAGGTGGGGGCCCTGACTTATTTATCCCAACAACCTCTGGCAGTTTATGGCATGCATTAAATCATTAGCAACTATTTAGTGGACAAAATTACATTTGCCAAATTTTATGCTTTGTATCATTTGAGTCTCAGCAACCCAATGGAAAATTTAGAAAAGTTATTATTATTTATGCTTTGCAACAGAAGGAAAATATCAAGAAAAGAGAACTTGTTTGACTCACAGCCATATATAAAGTAGAGGGAATGGGACAGAATGGGAAATGTCAAATGAAGTTGGAAACATAGGTCGCAGCCAGATGGGGAAGCCCTTTGAATACTGCGCTTGGAAATTTAGGCTTTACAAATTGCCAGTATAATAATCACATTCAGTTCTTATGCAATGCATAGTTCTGACTCTAAAATCTCTACATATGACATCTAAACAATCCATCCAGCTGAAGAAGTGACAACACTCTCATCTATTCTGTACTGTCTGGCTTTCCAAGAACCTCCCTCACTTAATTCATATGAAACTCTGAGGGATTTCCATCTGGCAAGGGCCACAAAAATTGTCAGACCAGAACATTCTCTTTTATAAGCATCTACTAGCCATTTACGTTCCCACATATCCATCCCTTTGTTCATCCACTTACCTGATAATTCAGATTGATTGAGTCCCTATCAGATGCCAGGAACTTTGCAAAAAGTCAAGCTCTAAAACTGGTTTTATATATAATAATATACATTACTAAATAGTTGAATATTTTAGAGAGATAAAAATTGTATTCAGTCATCATAGCCATCACTCATATGGCATTTTATAACTTAGATTTTCTTAATATAGCTTATTCGCTTATGAGCTAATATTTGTGGACTGCGTACTATGAGTGAAGCACTAGGCATAGACAGACGAGTGAAAAGCCCCTGGCCTCTAGGAACAGGCTTAGCTGTGTCAGCGTGGATGGCCGAGTGGAGAGGAAAGTGCAGATACATCAGCATCCACAACCACCCCGGGCGAGGCACCGTTATTACTGCCCACACGGTGCAGAGGTAGGAACCAGAGCCCCTGGTTTAGCAGGAAGCCGAAGGTGACACTGTTTGCAAGCAGCAAAAGTAGCACATAAGCATGATGTAGCCACATGTAACACTAATTCCTCTTCTGCGCTCCCCTTCCATCCTAAGCAATCCCATCCCGAAGCCACGAGGTCTGGCAGAGCGCTCTGGCACCCACACTTGTGGGAAGGGCCAGGATGACACAGACATTTGAAGCAATGACTTGTCACTTTCCACGATATCCGAGGCTTCTGCAGAGAACACATGAAGACCAGGGGTGACGGAGCAGCTGAAGGCTGGGCTCACCTGCAAAGGACATAACTGGGACACTGCAAGTTAACATCACTGTGGGCAGGGGTCTCACCTGCGACTGTCAGACTGAATCCCGGCACATGCGTACTTCCCGTGGTCTCTGCTTCTGCAGCACATGGAGACTGTGTTCCATGGGTGAGTGTCCCAGGCTGACCAGGAGAAAACTGTGTTACTTTTGATGACTTGATGTTGGAAGATGCGCAGCCTCAGTTCCTCCATAGTCACAGGTCCACATATAAGGGAGGAGAACACAGGTCTCACCCCCAATAGAAGGAAAGTCAACAACACACACTAAGAGCCGCATGGGGTGGGAGCTAGTTATGCAGCCATCTTGGAGACCACAGCTGTCACCCACTGAGAACACAATGCCCATTTTAAATTATTCCTGCTAAAAATGTGTAATGCGAATGTAAACAGGAGGCCAGATTGGACACATACAAATGGAGGCACATTTTAAAAATAGCTGGCCCGGAATCTTCAAAGTGCCAAAAGCACGAACTTTAAAGAAAGCATGATGAAGTGTTCCAGCGTGAAATGGAAGAGAGATGACAACTAGAGACAACCTGTGATTCTGAATTACACACTGTCACCATAGAAGACGTTATTGGGACAATTAGAAAGCTTTAATGGAATTGAAAAATTAGATGGTAATACTGTATCGAGGTTACATTCCTGATTTTGATGAGATTAGTATGGTTATGGAGAAGAATGCTCTTGTTTAGAGGAAATAAATACCATGTTATTCAGGGGAGACAGGGCATTAGGTCAATAATGTACCCTCAAAGTTCTTGGTTCCACATTTCATTTCTAAGAGCGCAGGATTTCTTCATAGAAAATTCATTTCTCTTTTTTCAATTAACCAAAACAACACCTGGATCCAAGGCCATTTCCATCTATTTCGAAGGTTATCTATATTCAAACCAAGGAAATGTGAACCAAATCTCTCCTTCCCTTTGAATATGTAAAGACCAAATGAAAGGGAAAATTAAATCAGAAACTTAATGCATATGTTTTCTATCAGATTCTTCTAAGTTTTTGAGGGTTTTTTTTAACTGTTGTTGTTGTTTCTTTTCTTTATTTGGCAGAGAATCCATGGCTGCCTTGTGCTCCTGTAAGGAAAAAAACAAAACCTGTTAATAATTCACACTTTATTTTGACTAAGAATACAGTAGGTAGTTTGGAATAATCGATCCATATTATGTCATAATAAGATTATCTTGGAGGATACACACAGAGTCAGAAATTTTCAGCCATCTCTCTGTTTGTGTGGTTCTCTATTTAGACGTTTTGCTATTCAAGTCAAGATTATGCTTAAATTTTTTCAGCTCCTGAAAATCACCTTGTTACTATGGATAAATCTGGTTCTTAGTTGTTCATTAAATTATTTGTTCTTATAAAGTCACAAAATCTACCAATTTTTTTTTTAAAGAAACGGTTATAAAGAAGTAAAGATAGTTTGAAAAAAATAAAGAATTGCTTTTAAAATCTCTAACACATTTGTTTACACATAATATTGTAACAATGACAGGGCGAATGTACAACAAATTCATGACACTGCTTTTGCTGGTCAAGGTGATAGGGAAAGCAATGAGATTGGAGAAAATGATTTCAGGATATAAATGGCATTTAGTAAAAATAATAATATAAAGTATTATTTATATTTCTTAAATATGAAGTGACTATGGCAAAATAGTATTTATTAATTATGACTAGGGAGCAGTTTGATATCTCTTAGGTAATTCTCTAAGTTGTTTGTCTGTGTCTGACCTCCCTACTTCCAGACAGCCTTCAACCTTCTCATTAAGAATGGAGATGTGTAGATTGACAAGTTTATCCTAAAATTCATACACCATTGCAAGATACCCAGAATAGCTACAACATACTTAAAGAACAAAGTTGGAAGGTTAACACATTGTGACTTAAAAACTTAATACAAATCTAAACGATTTTAGAAAGTGTAATGCAGGCAGAGGATAAACATTTAGGTCAATGGGCTGAAACTAAGTATTCACAAATAAAGCCTTATATGTATACTCAACTGATTTTAACAAGGATGCAGAGAAAAATTTAATAGAGAAACAGAAATCTTTTCAACAAATGGTTCTAGGACACGTGCAAAAGAATAATGTTAGGGTCCTACATCACAAAAATATACAAAAACCAACTTAAAATTTGCTCTAGGTCTAAACAGGAAAGCAATACCTATGAAATTATTAAAATAAAACATAGGTCTAAATCCTCATAACTTTAAATTACCCTATGGTTTCTTAGGATACTACATCAAAAGCCAGCGTAGCAAATGAAAGAATAGATACCAGCAAATCATTAAAATTAAAGTGTTTTCTGATGCTGATATCATCAAGGAATGAAAAGCAAAACCACAGAATGGAAGAAAATATTATAAACTATATGTCTCATAAAAAACTTTTAAGTAGACTATATAAAGAACTTCTACAACTCAATAATAAAAGACAAGTAAATAATTTGAAAGTGGAAATGGAAATGCATATTTAATTCTCAAAAGAATATATACAAATGCCTAGTACCTACGTGAAAATATTCTTTAGATTATAATTTATTAAAATGCAAACCAAATAATAGATATACTACTTCTTATCAACTGGCTGACTAAAGTCAAAGAGACATATAGTAAGTTAGGGGAGAAAACGAACCTCGTTCATGGCTGTGGGGAATGTAAAATGGTGCATCCACTTTAAAAAGCAGTTTGGCAGTTCCTCAAAATATTTAACATAGTTACCATATGACCCACCAAGTCCTTCCTACTTAATACCCAAGAGAATACCCAAGAGAAAGAAAAAACATGTCTACATAAAAACTTGGACACAAATGTTCATAGCAGTATTATTGATATTGGTCAAACAGGAAAAGCAACCCAAATGTCTGCCAACTGGTAAATGGATAAATAAAATGTGATATATTAATTCAGTGAATTATTATTTGGCAATATAAAGAAATGATGTACTAATACATGCTACAACGTGGATGAACTTTAACAAAAATATGCTAAACGAAAGCAGTCACCAAGGACCACATATTGTATGCTTCCATTTTGATGAAATGTCCAACTCTAGAAAGACAGAAAGTAGATTGGCAGTTACCTCGGGCTGGGGAGGAGAAAATGGAAAATGACTACCAATGGGTATGGGATGTGTTTTCAGGGGGACAAAAGCGTTCTAAAATTACATTGCAGTAATAGTTCTACCAAGTCCTGGGAATAACACTGAGACACACTGAATGATATTTTATATAGATGCATGTATGCTATTTAAATTAGACTCTAATAAAGCTGTTTAAAAACAGTTGTAGTGGGATGCCAGGATAGCTCAGTGGTTGAGCACATGCCTGACAATCACGTTAGATTCTAGGCCCCGGTCCCTGCAAACCCACATGCTGAACTGAGGTGCAACTGATAACCACAGCAGTGAAGGTTCTCACCTCCCCTGCCAGCGGTGCCCGACTCAGTTCCCGCCCTGCTCTGCCCCACGTCCACCTGTGTGGCACAAAATCATGTCACAACTAATGATGTACAACTGTGAAGACGGCTCTGGGCCCTCCATGCCTCTCTCTCTCACCTGCTCTCAAACAAAGAAAAAGAATTTAAAAATCAATCAATCAATCAATAAAATTTTAGATTTCTAGACTTGAAATGTTCAGGCAATGGGGTCTTGATTTCTGCACTCTGATATTCAGCTGTTAGAATCATCCATTTATTTACATTTTCTGCCTGGCCTAAGCATGTATTTGATTATGGGATTTCTAAGTTAGCCTGTCAAGTACTCAGCTTCCAATGAAGAAGGTTTTTTTACTGTATTGAAATTGACTCAGAACTCAGACTGGCCTAAAAATGGCCCCAGGGCTCCCAGATGACTCAAGGACCGCAGTAAGTGGATGAGTCAGCAGAACATCCATGCCCACTGTTAAGCTTGCCAATATTAAGGCTGTAAGGTACGCCTTCCACCTGCACTTACCAAATAACTTAGCAAATGATTTGTCGTCTTTTTTCACCTTACTAAAATTCCCCTAAAGTGTTTTGTTTTGTTTTTTGGTTGGATTTAATGTTCTTTGGGTTCTGTTGGGAAGTCTAAAGAATTCCCCCCAGGGGCTGGGCCACCTCTGAGCCTAGCCTCTATTCATAAATTATTGTCCTTCAAACTGACGCCTTCCTTTCCTGCCAAAGTATCTGTGATTCAACCACCTTGTTTGCAGAAAAACAAGTGATCTCAGTGAGTCTGATGGTTTCAAGTGCTCTCGGAACACTGGTGACTTTGAACTGTGTGTCACCCTTCTTCCCTAAGCTTCAGATGTGCAGGCCTTTGGACATTCACGGGACATCTCGAACTTGAGCTTTGGACGCACTCCGGCTGCCTGTCCATCTCTGTACCGGCAACTCCATTCTTCCAGCTGCTCGGGCAAAGCTCTGGGAGTCATTCTTGACTCCTCTCTTGTTCTCAACCCCCACATTTTGTTCATCAGCAAATCCCATGGGCTTTGCCCTCAAGATGTATTCTTTTCTAGTCACATCTCCCCTCTCCAATCCTGCCTCTTGGTCCAAGCCAGCCTATTCACTCCCTAATACACCAGAAAAGCCTCCACACTGGCCTCCTGGCTTCTCTCCCGCCCTCTACCCCCCCAAATTCTTTTTGATGTGCTCTGAAAACAGCAACCTGAGAGAGTGATGCTTTTGAAATATGTCACATCTCACCCCTCGTGAGCTGGCTTCCCCATTTCTCTCAAACCGTGAGCCAACAACCTTCTGGTGGCCTCAAGGCCACAGATAACCCCCCAAACTTCTGTCCCCCCTCTGATCTCTTCCACTCCTGTATTTCCCCCTGCACTCTAGCCACTGGCTTCCTGGAACTCCCAAGAAAACCAGGGGTTGTTTTTTCTTAGAGGCCAGTAGCCTCTCTTCCTGCTCTTCTCTATGTAAGTTCCACTTGCTCTCTGAGGTGCCCATGGACACCGTCTAGTACGGTTCTCCCAGCGTTTCCGGTCCTCCTTACCTAATTTAGAATTTGCCTTCGCAGTTATCCCTACCATGATTCTGTAATATACCGCATTTTTCGCTCCATAAGACGCACCTGACCTGCCTGGACCCGCTCTCCTTCCATGCAGTCCCTGCTTTCTGATCTGGCTGCAGGCTTCCCCACGGCATCCTTAAGGTCCCCAACGTGCACTCTTCTTTTCAGTATTCGCTCCATAAGACGCACACACTTTTCCCTCCACTTTTTTGGGGGGGAAGTGCGTCTTATGGAGCAAAAAATACGGTATCTATAATACTATCATTAACTAAACATTAATAATATATCATACCATTACTAATGCATATCAATAAGTAATATGTATATATTCACATCTTGTAATATATGCAAATATAATTAAAACTATATGAGGGCTAGAAAAAAATCCAGGCTTTGTATATGTATATACATATATATGCATATGCATAATATATATACACGTATACATATGCATAATTTTAATTAAATTTAGAAAATTATATATCACTATTTGTATTTTTAGTTAAATTTAATATGGCATATATCCATTATATCCATGCATTTTTATATATTTTACTTATTCATATATTTTACTGTATTTTTTACTTATTCATCATGTTCATCGTCTATCCCGCCCTCCCAGAATATATAAGCACCGTGGAGGCAGAATTTTATGTTGGTGACGGTTCTTACTGGATCCCCAGGGCTGAGGACAGGAGCTGGCACCCAAAAAGGTGCTCAAGGAATCCAACCAGTCACTTCTGTCCCCACCTCAATGGCCAGAGCCCAGGGACATGGGCCCCAGCCTAACAGCAGGGGCCTCTGGGAAACACGGAGGAGCAGGGGCAGGTGCTGGCCTCCAGCCTATGCCGCCCCCAGGAAGGCCATGTAAGCAGCACTAGCACACAGGACAGTGCACGCGCGACACCGCGGTGCCCTTTCCTGGGGCCTGGCTCCTGCTGGCCGGCTGCTCGCGCTGTCCTGCCCTGTCCTCCCTTCCTAGGAGCTTCTCCAAGGCCAGGCTTGTGTTTGTGCCTTTCGTTCCTCAGCCTCACTACCTTCCAGTCACAGAGGCGGGGCCAGTCACCAAAGCCGGAGCAGACAGCCTTGCCTTGGTCTTTTGTCAGGGAAAGTGCCATTTCCTTCTCTAAATAAAGGCAAATTCATGAGCCATCTGGCGGCTCTCCAAAGGCTCCCACAAAGCTCCTCTCTTTGTAGTGTTCTCCATGCTCCCTCCCACCTCAGGACTTCCTCCAGCTTGAAACCACCTCTGTCAACTTCTTGGCTTTAAAATAATAGACTCGCCTAAGGCACCGTGAACTTCACATTCTGCCTACGGGGTAGAGTATAGACAATAAGAGGCCAAAGCCACCCAAATTACACAGCATTCCCATACCCGGTGATGGAAGCAGATGGGAAAGTTCGCATTTTCCATTGATTTACGTTGACTACGTCCCAGTAATTCCAAATTTCAGAAGAACAAGGCACCTCTTCTCTGTCATCCCAAAGAGCCTGGCACAGTGCCTGACACACAGTAGGAGCAAAACACTTACTTAGTGAGTGATTGAAATGAATGCTGGCCTCTGCCTGGGTTCTGTAAATGCACCGTTACATTTATCTGTGCAGAAGCTTCACAGATCAGTATTATGATTCTGTTCTGCAGATGAGAAAACGGGGACTCGCAAAGGGAAGGATAACTGGCCCACGTTCCACAGACAGTCACGGGTAAAACCAGGAATGGAAACACGTCTTTCTGGAGCCAGTTTTTGTACTCTTCCTGTGATGCCTCACTGCTGGGTAGGTTAGCATAGCTCCTGGCCGGTACCCTGGGCAGTGATGCAAGCCGTCAGCATGGGTAGAGCCCTGTGTGGAGAGAAGGGCCTCTCAGACAAAGAGAGGCACCCCCACGGATGGCCCCACACGAGCAAGTGGACACGGCAGTCCTACGCCTCTACCCGCACATCGACAGAGATGCTGATAACACCTAGGCTGCTCAGTCATCAGCTGGTTCCAGCACTTAGCACACACAACCATAATGAACTGAGTGCTTGTCTTAGTCCTCAGTTCAATCCTCTGGACAAGGTCTTATCGTCATCTCCATTATCAATTACAGTTAAATAGCTTCCCTGTGGTCACACATGTCGAGGTGTCCAGTCAGGAACAAACCACTCGAACTAACCCATTAAGTGCACAGCTTCCCATAAACACGTGTCCTTGTTAATACCCCCCTTTCCTTCCTCATCCATTTGGTCTGTTAGTTTTCTAGTAACAGGGAAGGTAAGTGGAAACTGATATGCATTGGGCATCTGTTTTGTGCCTGAAGCTTTATGTAAATGATCGCATACAAGAACCGTTAGGGAATACGTGTGATTACCCCCATTTTACAGGTGAAAGAAATGAGGCTCCAAGCAGCAACAGGGCAGGGATCACACAGCTAGTTAAGGGAGAGGACTGTGCCTACGGAGCCCACACTCTCCTCTTGCACTCTAGAAGTTGTCAGCCTTTCTACAAACTAGAAGGGCAACATGGACTGAGTACGGGCTGTTCCCAGCACTGTTCTAAGACTGGCCTGAAGAGCTGCAGTCCATCCTTAGGAAACCCTCCCAGGTAGGGAGACGGTGAGGAACGTGTGGCTAAGGAACTTCAGCAGCATGCAGCTGCGGGAAGCCAGCCCGAGGCCGCGGATTCCAGCACCGGGTTCTCATGCATCAGGACACGCCCCCTGCAGAAGGCCACATGCGCAGTAACCAGCACAGCCACCCGCTGAGCAAGGAGACCGTTCAAAGCAAGTTACCTCCATTCTGCCTGGACATTAAAGGGGCCATTTCTCTGGAGAAAAGAACAATGAGGTCCTAAAATAGGCATGTGTGTCTATAACTGGTTTTGCATTTAAGATGGCCAAATGAAATAAACTCTGAATAAAGGCTGTGTTAAAGAAATTGGCCTTTTTTTGGGGGGGAGGGGGGAGCAAAAAGGGAAGGCAGAAGTATTATTGTACAGTAAGATTTTGCTAGTTGTCACTCAGCCTCCTTTCACCTCAATTATTATGCTATGTGCAAACGAATTTTGATTATAACAAGTCATGTTATTCTAGAATGTTCTTTATCATCTCGATAACCTGTTGTGTATATGTGTTGCTATTTGTTCAGCTCTATGAATGATGTCTGTATTCTTCAATTAATATTAATTAATCTTCTGTTAATATTAAATGGAATTACAGACTTTCTGTTTTTACGCATGATGATGATTCCCTTTTATTATGACTAAAAAGAGACATTAGCTAGGATCATCCTAGGAATTGTGTGAGAGAGAGATGACTCCAAGAACAGAATCCTAAGAAGGGTCAACTCCAAGCTTGCTAAATGGAGGGGACGTTACCCATAGATCTATTCAAATAAACCTTGTCCAGAAGAGCCAAGTCAAAATCAGGGTAGAGGGAGACAAAGGAAAACGTAATAGATAAGAACAAAATCTGAGTATCAAACATTAGGAGACTAGAGAGAAGTGGGCTAAAGATGTCATGGAGGTGATCAGGCAGAGATAATAGGACTCTGAGATATGCGATGATTCAGAGCAGAGACCATTAACTGTGGTGATTCCTTTGGGGATTAATGACAGGGACAGACTTTAGCTCATGCAGCTGGTGTGTTGAAGAAGCCCCAAAGGGGACACCCGGGGCTCCTTCAACACACCAGTTGAGTGTCTGACACTGGGGAAAATTCAGCTTGTTCCAATCAGAGCAGAAGCCGTTTTAGAAACTTCGAGTGATTTTGGAAGCTAGAGAAGGAAAAACAAGGAGGGAAAAATCAAGCAGGGAGAGGAAGATGGGTCTGATTAGACCCTGTTTTCCAGCGGTCTGGACGCATGACTGCTGATAACTGGAAGGACCTATGCCCTGGATGGTCATGGCCTCTGAAGAACCCACAGCCTCAGCTACATGGAGGCAAACTTTCTCCCACAGGACAAAAAGCCACCTTTTCTACCTCTGCTATCTGAGGGCTTTGGCCCCGTACAGCCAAACATTCTTCCCCTCTTGGCCTGACAAGAAGAGCTTGTGGTTGTACGTACGTAAGGAGACAAGGCTGGTCAAGTCTTATTGATTGTGTCCTTGACCTGAACAAGCCTCTTTCAAGTTACAGTTCCTGAGTTAATAATTACTGAAAAAGCAGATCTCAACACTGCGGCTGAGTCAATGGAAACATTGATAAGAAATAAGAATATAGGCAATGATGTTGCAACCACTATGTATAGTGCCAGGTGGGTACTAGACTTCTCCGAGGTGTTATTGCATCAGTTATGTACATGCCTAACCACTAGGCAGTACACCTGAAATTAATATAGATAATATTGAATGCTAACTGTAACTGAAAAAATAATTTCAAAAACATATCACTGGTTTAGAACGTTTTTAAATACTGCTTACCTTACCATTCCGCCATGTGCATACTCTAGGGTCTGGGCACAGTCACTCTTCCTTGCTAAGCCTAAGATTCCTCCTCTACAAAGAGTTATCTCAGAGACCAGGGTTAAAGTGTAAAATATAAGATAAGACATATAGGCGAAGACTTAGCATGGTACCTGGAGTTTTAATCCTTAAATAAATAATATCACTTACTTCTTCAGATCAAAAGACCAGCTCTGAAAACATCACTAGCGGTGCTTTGTTGTTGTCATCGTGAATGATGATGATGTCTGGCTATTGTGTTTCCTTCATTCCATTTCTAGAATAAAACTATGTATATCTTAGGACAGGAAAAATATATATATATCAAAATCCTACACAGGGATGTACGAGTTAGGAAGGGGCCACAGTGATGTCACAGCCCAAAGACCCAAACCCATGAAAAAAAGAATCAACATCTTACTCAAAAGCTGGAAGTCATTTAAAAAGCCCATGCCTGATGATGAATATTTCTCTCATGGAGCTATAGAAGGTTTATTTACATATCACTCTAAATAAAGCATAATGTTTCAAAAATTATATTACCTACTTTTGTTATCATCTTTCCTTTTCAAGTGTCTAGTTCGCACAATAATTTTATGGTCACATGAAATTATGGCCTCATTTTACAAATGGGTTGAATCAATTTGGAAGAGGTTGTAAAGTTGCTCAATGAAGAGAAAACTTCAGCACCAAGGGAAGGCCACAGTTCTATTGCAATTTAGCAACAAATTTGGATCTGAGCTTCCTGGTAGCCAGGGCAAAAATATTACATGATCAGTTCTCTGTGATTTTCATTTCTAGAAATAAAAGAGTATTGAGTCTTTTGTAAGCCCAAGTCTGTGCACAGGAATTTCTGTACAGGACAGAGGACAGTTTAAATGGGCAAATGGAAGAACAGGGGCATTTCTGAAGCATTTTTAGCAAAGCTCGATATTCTGTCTCTTTGTTGCTGATTTTTGGCATGTATGAGATGGTTTGGTAAATTGACAAGACAGACCATGGAAATCTACTTCTGTGATGTTTCCTGGGGCTCAGGCGTATATTGAAACATCAAGGGAGTTGCTCATCGCCTTATAACTCAGTAGACAACACTATGAGTAAAATGAAGATTCAGCCTAAGAAAAAAGCAGGTACAATGGTATATTTCACTCAGAAGCAGGGCAAAAAGCAGCCTTCATCTCTAGAGATCCATGAATGCCTCAGTACCACATGTTAGCCGGCTAGTCCTTAATCTGAAATTGTGTCTATTCTTGTAACATGTGTGATGCCTGAATCCTTGGAAGAGAGATAAGGTAGATTAAACCTAAAAACCCAACTTAATTGCTGGAATGTAATTCAGTAATTAAAACAAATGAACTAGATTAATAGGCACCACCATAGGCCTTTAGAAAACATTGTGTTGAATGAAATTTAAGCGAATTACAGAAAAATAAATATTAAATGATAATATTTGTATAAAATGTTTAAAATTTTAGCATGTGGATTATGGATTCAAGGTATAAATATTTGACAGGTAAATGACTTACTGAACTCATTCTAATAGTTGTCTCTGAAGAAGAAAGGGATGGTATGGATGGGACCAAACAGCGAACGTCGGCTTCATGATAATACGATATTATTAACAACAAGGTGGGAAACAAGTATGATAAAAGGTGAATCCCCATTCATTATGAAAGGCGGAGACACAGGTGGCTATTGACTTATTCCCCTTTTTGCTTCTTTATCGTTCAGGTTTTGATTTTCTGAAGAATCCAAGCACACCTGTTGGACAGGTTCATGTGAGAGCTGGACATGGTGGCTCTGGAACACATGTTCTGCTCTAAACCCAGATCAAGGCCATGTTCCTCCACCTGCCACCGATGCCACAGCTGGGCCACCCTCAGGTTCACGGCAGTCCCAGAGAGCACTTCGGTGCCACGGACGGCCAGAGGACTACCAGGGAGGCACAAGTCTCCTGAGCCATCCCCGGACTTGCCACTGAGAAGTCCAGAAACGTTTCAAGGCCGTGTTGGACCAGCCTGCGTTCTGCTGCGACTGCATCATAGATCAAGAATGTTTCTGGAAGCTTCCTTTTGTAGAATCTATAAAACAATGGGTCAGGATTGCTCAAAGACATGGATTGGACCCTTGGCAAGTACTTAGTAAATTCCTCAAAGCAGCACTTATTAACCTGAGTCTGAACCCACACTACCTTCTTAAAGGAAATATATTAATGTCAAGAAACTGAGATCATTAGGTTGTCTTTACTTTCTTGAGGAGAACTGGAGGGTGGAATGGCTGCTGCCATTTCGAACACAGAGGTGTGTATCTGCCAATAATCTGGGTGCATTGGAACATGCCATCTTCTCCTGGGAAGTACCTCTGTTTCCATTGTCACATTTGTGAACCTGGATAAGTTTCATTCACTCGCCAAGCCTCACGTGATCACCCCAGGGAGCTCTGCCCTCTGCCTCCCAGCCCCCGATTTCCGTTAGAGGATCCATAACAGCCTATGAAAGCAGCTTCTTAACATTTCTCAGCGGGCCCTTTCCTTTGGCAGTGATCTTGTGAGGGAAAAGAAAAGGATTAAAAATATATATATTAACGGCTTTTCCCAAAGTTATTTTACAGTCATTCATGCATTTATTGATTTGACTGCATTATCACTTACATTTACGTAGAGTTAAAGGAAACCAACATCTTGTAACCCCTTGCGTAGGTGTAGCTACAGAAAGCCCCACGTCTAAGGGGATGGCCCGGGCTGTGCTGTGCGTGACTGTGACTGAGCAGCCGAGGGTGAACGCCTGACAACAACACATCCCATTCTTAGGCCCACCCCTGGGCTATGGCCAGAGCTGACATTAGCAGTACTTAGAGCTTCTTTATGGCTTAATATGTGCTATGTACTAGACTAAGCACTTGCAATACATTATCTGATTCTTTTTTTCTCACAAAATTACAATGGGGGTAAGAACCATAAGTATCCCTGTATGACTACAAGAAAATTGAGATTCTGAGAGTTTAGCAACTTGGTTAAGGTCACAGACTTAATAAATACTGACGCTAGATTGTTATGTGAGGTCTGTGGGACTCCAAAGCTAAATTCATACGGCCCTCCATGAAAAAAGACGAGTCTCACAAATGTGGAATTCGGCAATGTGAAGGGATCCCCACATGTCAATGGGGCCGAAAGACGAGAGGGTGCGTTGAATTAGAGCCATGGATAGCGTGAGCGTGGGGCCTTGGGAGGGGGTACATAAATGAGGGCAAGTCTGAAGGTCCTGCAGTGGAGACTTGGGAGCTGAGAAGATGCGCAGGAAGAGGAACAAGCACGGAATAAATGAGCACGAGGAACAGCCATGAGCTTCTTCGGCTGGGTGTCCCGGGCCACTATGGATGAGTTCTATCCCCTCACTGGTCTTCATGAAGACCAGTCTTTGATTTCTCTAAGATTTCTGTGTCTCTTATTATCCACATAGGTGGATCATTCCAAAAGCCAAAAAGATCACCTTTAAATAGAACCAAAAGGGCGTAGAGGAAACACATGTATCATTGCCTGTCATACCTTCACACCCACGAGGCCGTTGCCACTGCAGTCATTTTACAATAAGGAAACTGAGGCTTGGAGAGATCAAGTCACTTGGCCAAGATCAAAATTCAATTCTAAGCACAACCGACTTTGAAATTTGTTGTTGTGGCTTCCAAAGGATGCTCTAAAGCAGAGGTCTCCAAACCTTTCAGCCCGCGGGCCGCCTTAACTATCAAACAGCAGTTTGGGGGCCGACTACACACTCGAGGTCCAAATAAAAAAGAATCGGCTGATCTTGGCAGGATACACGTAAATTTCCGTCATTTTTTTTCATAGAATAAAAGGTCTCCACGGGCTGGATGAGAGGGCCGATGTGGCCCGTGGGCCATAGTTTGGAGACCCCTGCTCTAAAGAATAGGAAGCCAGGGCATGCCTGAGTGACATACATGCTGTGAGACAGATAGGTCAGGACATTTTTGCCCCTTAGTTATAAAGCAGGCTGCAAACTGGCCATGAGAGACTCTGGATCACTCTGGTCGATGGAAATCGGGTCTGCTCAGGAGTGAGCAGGGCATGTGTATGGAGATGTTCGGTGCATGTGTGAGCACATAATTGTGTGTATGTGTGTGTGGAAATGTGAAGACCTGGAAGGGGCCGATGCTTCTGCAGGTGAATACATATGTGGATATATGTGTGGACACCTATGGGGAAGGTGAATATTTTTTCAATCTATAAAAGAAACTTTCTAATTAACAAAAAGAAAATCAATGGAAGAAAAAGAAGCCAAAATTCCCAGCCAGAGAGCTGGCTTACGTCTGTCTCTAAGGTTTTGTTTTCACGGAATACATCAACGCTGCGCTCACCAAGATCTTAGCCTAGATTAGATGCAAGAATCACTCATTTCCCTGACCTTGAGCTTTCTTGGGTTTTTCATCTTCCTGCTGAGATGTTCAACTGTAAAGAATTAGAAAAAATTTCCAGGGGCCCTTTATGAACATCTAACAAAATAAAATACCGCAGCATCACTATCACACACATACAGCGCTGTGTCTCACAGAGTACTTCCACTTCTATAATTTTATTTGACCCATATAACAAATCTGAGGAGAAGGCGTTCTAACACTGAAGGAAATGAGGTTTGAGGAACATGAAGCTAAGCAGCCAATGGGACAGAGGGAAAGAAAGGGGGTAGAAATCGGACTTTCAATCCAGCCTTCTTTCTCCCAGGACTGCATTTGTGAACATAGGACCCAACATGTTCTCTTCATTCAATGATTCTCTTCCAGTAAACCACACTCTCCTCATTATTTTTCATTTGTTTCTTCCCAAGAGGTTGACGTGTCTTTTGGCAATTGCTTTCTGTCATTCGTGGTAAAAACGCTCTCTCATCTCTTCACGTGGTCATCACGGCCTGCAAGGATGCCTTCTGCTCTCGTAGCAACTCATCTCCCGCTCCCTTGGAGCTTTTGGGGGCTTCTGTAGCCAGAGCAGCATTTCTCAAGCTTGAGGAATATACAGACACCATCTGCAAGAAAAGCGTTCTCCCTGGACCCCCTCATGTTGGCTGGATTCTTTTATTACAATGCCACTTAGCGATGGATCCATACAACTCATTAGAATTGCCTTATGCTTGTCGCTTTTATACCAGTCTTAGACCTCAAAACATTTACAAAGTGATCACAGACAAAACTATCAAACCATTGTCATCCAAGCGATCAACATCAGATTCACATGTCAGGGACACCATTTTGCTAAAACTAAAAACTACTGTTTGAAACGTGAATACAGTAATGGTTTTGGCGGGTGTGTGTGTGTGTGTGTGTTGTCTATCAGCTTGGTGTGCTTTAATAGTTCAGTTCTTCCAACATTTATCTCTATGCAACTTGTTATAAGTTGTGATGTCATTTGGTTTCTATTTAAAAGAACTGCATCATTATCATGTTAAATTCTACTTTGGTTCCTTTCCCACAGTTCAGACAATACTACTGGATGGTAGCACATTAAATAACACACAAACATGCAGAAGAAAATCGCTTGGGGTATATATACTAATAGTCGTAAAGTTGTCCTCCAAACGATCTAGAATAAACTAAAATTATTTTTCAAAATTATCTTCAAACTTACCACAAAAAGTTTTTTTGTCTTTGTTTTTCCAAAACTAACAAGAACTCAGGAACAACAGTTGGAGCAAAACGGCCCTTGCAAAATGAACGTGGAGGTGTGTGCGCTCCTGAAGCCTAAAATACTTGTGTAAACGACGGGAAGATTACAGAAGGCACCTCCCAGTAAATTACTCTACGGGGCATCCAAACCGCCCTGGGACGGAGCGTCCTATTGCCACGTGCCTGTCACTTCCTCAGAAGCACAACACGTCTGACATCAAAAAGCCAGCAGACAGCAGATCCAGGACGCCGGCCAGGTTTTCCAGCTCAAAGAGCACAGAGCAGAGGGGAGGGCGCGCTGGAGGCCAGGGGACGCCACCCAGGCAGCTGGCAGGGCTCTCAGACCCCACGTCAGGCTCCAGACCAAAGCTCAGCTGCTCTGGAGCTAATGCACGTCCCCCCACCCCACCCCCAGGGCTCTGTTATCCTCGGGGGCCAGGGAGACCCAGGTGTGGCAGGAAAGGGCCGCTGAGTCACAGCCATGACTCTGGGGAAGGAAGTGGTCTCCAGCAGGGAGACGCAGGGAGATGAGTGCGACCTGGGTGGGCCTCCTGGGAACAGGGGCTGGCCGTGCGGCGACTCAGAGAGGCTCTGAGAAGAGCCTGCGCTTGAAGGGCAGACCTGGGTTCCATTCTTGTCGTGCCCAGCTTTCCAGAGTCAAAAGACATCCGGCCAAAAGCTACCTTTTCAGAATGGGAGCTTTGAATCATTGCCGGAGTATCTATTCAAGAAAAACGGCTGATTCTAGTAAAAACATAAATTCTCTGGCATTTTAAATTGTCTTCCTACATCCCTCTCTCCCCAGCTTTTGAAAACCAACATCCCTGCCATCACAGTAGCTGTGAAAACCAGCAGCCCATAAGCCACGGGAGGGGACACAGGGAAGGGGACCTCCCCCGAAGCCCTTCCCCTGAAAATGACTATAGAACCCTACCCACGAGGAGCTGGGCAAAAACTATCACCTGTGATCATTTGACATCACCACTGCCCCCAGCGGGACTAGCAGTCAGTGCTAATAAGAGACTAACCAGAAGACGTGTCAAACCCGGTGGCTTCAAACAACACACTTATGATTCCGACTGTCCTCGAGGTTGCAGTCAGACACACGTCTCCATGGCTGAAGTCAAGGTGTGGACAGGACTGTGCTCCCTCGGGAAGTGCTAGGGGAGAACGCATGTCCTGGACTTCACCAGGCGTGCGGCCTCTTTCCTCCGTCTGTAGGCACAGCTCCCTGATCTCTCGGGCCCGTCTGCCACGTCACCAGTTGCTGTACCTGCCGCTCCACTTTTCAGGACGCTGGCCAGCACGCCAACCCCTTTTCCACGCGGCAGTAGACTAGCAACCCTAATTCCATCGGCACACTTAATTTTTTCTTGCCATGTAACATGGCTTTTTCTCAGGTTCCAAGGATTTGAGCTTGGATGTCTTTGTGAGGTCGTTATGCTTCCTACCCTGCCAGGTAGCAATTCCACTCCTAGGCAGAGCCAAGGCCATTGAAAGCATATGGCTGTAAAAACAAATGTGTAAGGAAGCAGCATTATTTACAATAGCCAAGTAGTAGAAATGATGCGTAAGTTCATAAACTGAAAAATGGATCAAATAAATGTGATGTATCCATATGGTAGAATACTATTTGGCCATAAAAAGGAACAGTTTTAATACATGGTATAAACTGAATTTGAACCTTGAAAACATTATGCTAGTAAGAAAGCCAGACACAAAAGCCACACCGACACCTTGTACTCGTATAACCTATTTATATCAGGCATGTCCAACCTGTGGCCCAGGGGGGCTTTGAATGAGTCCCAACATAAATTCTTAAAACATTATGAGATTTTTTTGCAACCTTTTTTCAGCTCATCCACTGTCATTAGTATGAGTATATTTTATTTGTGGCCCAAGACAATTCTTCTTCCAGTGTGGCCCAGGGAAATCAAGAAGTTGGACACTGCTGGTCTAAGAAACATCCCAAATAGGCAAATCCATAGAGACAGAAAGATTACTGATCGCCAAGGAGTAAGGAGCGAGAAGAATAGGGAGTTTCTGCTCATGGGTATGGGGTTTCTTTTTAGAGATGATGAAAATATTATGGAATTAGTGACGAAAGCACGCCTTTGTGAATATATTAAACATCATTTGCCTGTACCTCTAAAAAGGTAAACTTTATGGTATGTGACTTATATCTCAATAAACAAAAACTAAGGTTAAAAAAAATACAAATAGAGATTTGGAGCCTAAATCAGGAGTCAAGAGAGTGAAATTCTGTGGGTTAGGGAAGGGGGCTTTCTCAAAGCATTTCTCCCTTGCGAGCCTATTATGGAAACTCAGGACAGGCAGGGAGGTCACAGAGACACTTTCACCCGCCCATGACCTCGTCGCTCCACAGCTGTCCCCACTATGCCTGGTGCTGCTTCCCTTGCTTCACAGGAAGAGCTGTCAGGCCATTTGCTCATGGCCACACCACTCCCTGCAGTGCCTGGGAGGTGACACTGCCCGCGCCAGCCCCTCCCTGTGCTGTTCCTACCACGGTCAGCAGTTCTGAGCACTCTGCACTCACCACCTCTCACCGGAAACCGGCACCAAAACCAGGGCAACAAGACAAGACAATGTCGCCATGACAAGGGCACCTCGCTCCACCACACATCCCTGGGGAGAGGACCGTAATACACGTCAGTGAAGATGACAGTGGATCACATGCAGCTCCATTCTGAGTTTAGCCTGAAGTCTTTATTGCTTCATGCTTCTGCGATTATTATCGAACAGAAGGGCGTTCTCTGGGGGGCTCTCAGAGACCACGCAGCACTGCCCACGCTCTTGATAACTTTTTCCACGGGTCCCTTTATTATCAATGAATGTGTGTGTCCAGAAGGTTCACACCCCAGGACTGCAGAAGCGCTTATGAAGGGACTCGTGTAGAAGGCACCGATGTGTGTGTGTGCACGTAGCTCTTCCAGCCAAGGTTCCTCTCTCAGTTTATCTGACCCACATTCCATTAGCTCATTGACAGGCGGTTGTGGAGGTGTGTGGCCTGGGTCCTCCATCCCAAGCATTGCATTTATTACATGGGTAGGTGCCCCTGGGTGGAATGACCCTGTGTCATCTGGCTGCAGGGATGACAGGCAATAAATGAATAAAACAGTCTTTTGAGTGAGTCCATAAAGGCTAAAGTTTCTCCCTCCAGCCATAAAAGTGACTTGCCCACGTTGGGCAAACAGATGTTATCACTAGTTTTGGCGTTCCTCCAAAGCTTTGGGGACATGGACATTCTATAATGACTTCAACTTCAAAAGTGAACTCCCTCAGAGTGATCAATCATTAACAGGGCCCTGAATTGTGTGCTGGGCACTCTCAACATGAGGTGAGTGAATCAGGCACTGTCATCCAATAGCCAGAGTTTCTACTTCAAATGGACTTCTGAGACAATCTGTTCCTAAAATATAAGAGATTGTAACAATCATCCAAACTTCAACATCCTAATTAGATGGTTGAGGTCCAGAAAGGGTTTGCACACATGTCTGAGGTCCCTACTGGTTAAGAGCCAGTTCAGAATCTGTTTATCATTTTATTTCCCAAACATCATTGAGCAGCAGCTGTATGCTAGGAGCTGAGGGTGCTGGCTGGGGAGACAGAAAGTACACCAATAGCCTTGGAGAAATGCTACATAGGCTTGAATCGAACAGCCTGGGTTCAAATCTCAGCAACTGTGCTTCCGAGTCACGGTCACTGACTTCCATGAGCTGAAAAGTGGGTGTGCACATTACACCCACATCCTAAATTTGTTGTATGGATTCATTGATATAATATCTGTAAAATTCTTAGAGCAATGTCCAGTATACTGTAAGCATTTGATTTATTGATTAGCTATCATTAACACCATCATCATCTTATATATCATGATAAAATTAAATACAACGTTTTAAATCAATAGTCAGATAGGAGGTTCATAATCCATCCTGGGACAAATACCTAGAGTTGAAGAAAAAGAACAAAGAAGGCATAGCAGGCTGAATAATGCCCTCCTCTCCTCCATATATATATGTGTGTCATCTCAGGTCCTAACACGTGGAGCCTAGAAATGTTACTTTATTAGGATAAAGGGGCTTTGCAGAGGTGAGGGAGTTAGTATCTTCTGATGGAGGGATCGGCCTCTATGATCCAGGTGTGCCCTAAGCATAATCACAAGTATCATTACAAGAGAGACGCAGAGGAGATTTGACATACATAAGAAATGGTCATGTGAAAATGAGCCAAAGAGGGACAGTTAAGGAAGCTTTTCTTAAAGATTAGAATGATGGGGTCACAGGCCAAGGAATGCCAGAAGCCACTAGAAGCTGGAAAAGACAAGGGACAGATTCTCCTCTGGAACCTCCAGAAGGTTTACAGTCCTGCCAGCACCTTGCCTGGGCTCGGTGATGCTCATTGCCAACTGCTGGCCCCCAGAAACAAGAGAATTCATGTGTTGTCTTCAGCCACCAAATCTGTGGTTTGTTACAACCGTCACAGGAAATGAATACAGAAGACTTCCCAGAAGAGGGTTTTTGAGATGCACACCACAGGAAGAGCAAAGAGCAGGTAGGCAAATAGGAGACGAGAGATTTGGAACAGGATAGAAACTATCGTGTGAGGCTCTGAGCTCACAATTTCATGAAGCTGGAGCAAAGAGGATCACTAGAAATTCTGCTAAAGAAGAAGAAAGGTTATCAAAATTCCTGAGTGCTTATCTTGAATTTGCACTCAGGGTAAGTTTACTCCAAACATACAATGTTAAAGCCTGCTCATTTCGCAAACAATGAGGAATCTGCAAACTCAATTCTCCCTGAAGATGGAAAACGAGTCCAGGGTTCTCCTTGAAAATGGAGCAGATAACTGCTGGCCTTATGACGAGGCATTGGCAGGAGACAGGGGCAAACTGAGCACATGTAAATACGTGCCTCCTCCAAATTACTGTCCCTGGGAAGCTTCTTAGGAAACAGGGACCATAAGTCTCAGGAATAACAGCTACAGAAATAATGCAGTATTCTAGAAACTTCTCTCAGAGTCATGGCCCAGACTAACACAGAGCAGGGTGATGTCAAGTTAATAAGAAACAGCATTTGGTGCCCAGGTCAGAGAAGAGGAAGGCCTTCAGGCAAGAACCGGGTAATGAGGAGAAAAGCTGTTGATACTTTCCCCGAAGTCTCGGTTACACTTTTAAAAAAATTTATTTCATTGTTTTTGACAGAGAGAGAGAGAGAGAGACAGAGAGACAGAGAGACAGAGAAAGAGAGGGGTGAGGGCCAAGACCAGTCCCCACAGTTATACATCACTAGCTTTTGACATAGTTTCATTCCACAGGTGGGTGCAGGGCCCCACAGGGTGGGAATGTGGCCGGGGGCCTCCCGCATGGGAAGGTCACCCCAGTCTAGCATATGGGTTTTCACAGGCCGGGGCCGAGACTCGATTCTTAGACCCCAGGGCTGTAAGGCGAGCGCTCAACCCACTGAGCCGTCCCGGAAGTCCCTCTATTTTAAACGTAAAGAGAAAAACTAAGTGTGTCCTTTCTGGATTTTATTTATTTATTTATTTATTTATTTATTTATTTATTTATTTATTTATTTACATTTAGTCTGAGAAAGAATGATACTTATAGCATTAGAAAAAGCCCATAGATTTTGTTTATGCTATTTATAATTTTACTCTGCAATATCAGAACCCTCCCTGTTTTGTTTTGTTTTGTTTTGTTTTGTTTTGTTTTGTTTCAATCCATTCCAAAAACAACATTGATTTTTCCTTTGGGCATAATTGCCAAATGTCTGAATGACAGCCTGGTGGCCTGTTTTCTTTCCCCAGTCTCGAATGCGTTCAGATATTTTAGAGGGGAGGGGATGTGGCCATAGGGAAGTGACATTTGCTTCTTTTTTTGAATGGGAACAGTGATCACAAACTCAAGGGTCTGAAGGACTCAGTAGGTCTCAGGTAAGTGTGTCCGCTCTTCTGCTGAGAGCTCAGATCACCCCATGCTTCATCAGCAGACGTTCTCAGTCTGGGTTTTTGGTTCTCCGATGGCTCCTGGCTGACAAGGTCCTGCACTGAGCTCCAGAAAGACCTGTGTGACATGAGGCGTGCCTCACGAACACTTCAGTGTTCAAGGGACAAACCTGTTCCCCTTCCGGAGCCACCGGTTTCCCTGAGGTGGGCAGAGAACACCTCATCCCCCCATGCACATCACTGTCACCACCTGCATGTCACCTCATTTGTATTCTTTCCACATCTACAAGTTCTTCCCTGAGTTCCTCATCAGGGTTCTCTGCTGACTGCTACTGTGTGTCACCTTCAGAAAGCTAATTAAAGCACATATCTTGACTTCCTTGATTGGCTTAAATAGGGGTTAATTGATCAGAGGTTTCTAGAAAGTAAAGAAAACTCCCCATTAGTCACAAGGCAGGAAGGGGCCCTGAGCTCAGTTGGATAGCAGGAGGCTTTCTGAATGGAAGGCATAGCTGAAGTCCCTGCCAGTCCTTGTGACAGACACCAAACTCAGCCTGCACCTGACAGACCATCTCGGTTCTGATTTGTGCTGACAGTCCAGAGCCAGGTGACTAAGGAGGTGTGTCATTTAAAATGCAAGGTCTCTACTTTCATGACTTACTACTCTACTACTAAAAGGTGGCTAAGGGAAATCCATCCCTTCCTTTCTGGCTAATCCCTGTAACCTTTTTTCTTTGTTTCTTTTTGTTCTGAGAGTCTCTTGCTTGAGTCACTCCAGGTCATTCCAGGACTTGTCTTATTTGTAGACACACCGACTGCATCACTGCATCATGGATTGTCACTCCCTGAAAGCCATCAGATCTAAGTGCACTGGGCTACGGCAATAGTAAAGAAAGGTTCCAGGATGAGACGTGGAGTTTCTCAAAAACAAATTAGCAAAACTGTGTCAGTCAGGCCTTATATCACAGAAAAGTCAACAGCATTAAGCTGAACGAGCTATCTCTGCTTATGTCTCCCTTTTTACTTTGATAGAGGAGAATGAACATTAAAGAAGGAATTGCTATGGCCCAGGTCTTGAAGTACAGCTTACGTGCTATATTTTATTTACATTTACTTAATCCTCCTGACAAGCTCTCAGTAAATCCCATGATGTAAGTGTCATATCTCTGCTTTGCATTTGTGGGGCTGTGTTTTACAGAAGTTGTCACTCATAGTCACATCCCCACTAAAAAGCAGATTCTGAAACCCTATCCATCTGATGGCAGAGTCTGGTCTCTCCCAGAACCTCAGATCACCTCAACAATGCTGGAGAAGTCTGGGATCAGAGTTTCCCCAAAGAGGGTACTTACCCAGTCCCAGAACCAAGGGAAAAAATTAAGCCATTTTTACGCAAAAGCCTACATCATTCTCAGATCAACCTATATGACAAAGACACCAATTTCTAATTCTAGAAAAGAGAAAGCTGAGGCTCAGAGAAGTTAGGCTACTTGCAGGCACAGGTGGTAAGAGCTGCTGCTGAGTGTTCGCCACACCCCCAAACCTGCTTGTCTGTTTTTAGATTGACATCCCCCTTCATCCATTGCAGTCAGGACACCCATCTCAACTGGGCGCCGTGCTTTCTGCCTTTAGGATTCCATCATGCAAATCCCCACTCCCCCTGCCCTGCTTTCGCTCGGTCCTCCCTGTGTGCAGCTGCATCACTGAGAAAGTTAGAGGGAGGCATGGGTGGAGTCCTGAGTCCTGGGACAGTGTCCATAGGTCCAGGCAGCTCAGCACCCAAACCTTCTCTCAACCCAAGGATGGCTCACGAACTTTTCTTTTATCCACACCATTCCATATATAATCCGTCTCTGAATCCTGATTGCTTCATCTTCAACATGTACCTTGACATCACCACTTTCAACTGTGCTCACCCACGACCACCCTGCCTCAAGTCTCCAGAGCCTCCTTCCTCAGAAACATCTCCCAAATCTCCTGCTTTTTCTAGTCCTCTCCCCCACGGCAATCCATTCCAGTTACCTGTGCAATGTCCACCTCTCCTAACATCTTTCTATGAACAGAACCCTAATTTTGTTTGAAGAAGTAGCATGTCCATATGAAGAAAACCCCCAAACTCCAATTCACATCCTTCTTTGCTGCTAGGGGCAGACAGCTGACCACATTCTGACATGTGAGCCAGAAGCTGTCGTCTCCCGCTTGTTTTCTGCTGATGATCAGATGTATGAGATGCGCTTTCCTTATTTCCTCCTTTCTGACCGGTCAAAGCATCGGTGTCTGGGGGCTGAGCAGCTGCCCTGTAACCCTGATGGTACCTGTGCTTTCGCTGGTGGACGGCAGAGCTAGAAGGGCCTTGGTGACTTCACAAGCGTGGGGCTGCTGAGCAATCCCAGGTTTCACCTGCTGTCAGGCTAGAAGTAGGGAGCAGAATACAAGATCATTCTGCGACCTCATGACCTCCACACTAAAGTGTTAGAAACCTTCACATTCTTAGATGTGTCTCTTAATTCTAATTTGCTGTCATAATGATCATTTAAATTACAGGTGATACAATTTTAAATTGGCTCTGCTTGTGACTAAATTAGCTAAAATTATTTGGTCTGTCATTGTGACGGCTTTGTCGTTTGTCAACTCAGCTAGACTGAACTACATTTCCCAGGATTCCCTATCCTATGTGTTTCCAATTAGGGTCATTCACCAGAAAGATTTCTGAGATATGTTGGCGGGTGGAAGAGAGGCAGCAACCATTTTGGAGCTCACACTCGTTGTCACCAAGACCAGCTGACTCACCTCGCTGGCACAAAGCAGCGCTATGGCTGCAAATTCTCAGCCTGGCTCTGGGTCCCCGCTCCAGCTTCTCTGAGTCCTGGGTCAACTGTATCTTTTTGCACTGCCACAAATGGCCCTGGTTCCCACAAGTCAGAGCCAAGAAGAACGAACAAGTGTTTCAGTCCATCCACATGGGATTGCATGTCATGCTTGTGGGGTCTAGCCTGCTCGTGACCCTCCCCTCCTGTCTGTGTTCCCTGTAAGCTTCACAGTCCAGCATCCGATGCAGAGACAGCCCTGCAGACACGGCTTAACCAGCGCACAGGTGCGTACAAGGCTGCCTTTCTCTAGATACAGACACATAGAGATCTCTGTGTGTATAGATAGAAATACCTATAAAGATATACCGGTAGGCTATTTAAATTATCATATATATGGCATATGTATGGTATAAAAATAAATATATATTTCTACTTGTTTGTATTATATTTGAATGTCTATTTGTTAAATATACAATATATGTATATTTACACAGAGATTCTGATAAGTGAGAGGGCTATGTTCAAACATGGATAGGCATATGAGTTTAGAAAGCACATATAAACTGCTACTTCAAATCAATCTCATGTGAATTTAACCAATAGAAATCATCTTTCCACTGAGAGTCATGACTTGTGATCTTTTCTCAAGAGAAAACAGGTTTCTTAGGTGAAGCAGGACATAGATGAAAGAGAACAAAACTCAGCAATCAGTGTACATGAAGCGCTCCCTGTGCTCTAAGTACCTTGCTTATTTATATGGCAAATACAGAACAACAATAATGTTTTCCCTACCTCGAGCTCACAATCCAGTGGAGAAAGCTGGCTGGCACCTGTTGAAATGCCGTGTTTCCCCCTCAGGCAAACACGGTCCAGTACCATTTCCCTAGCCCCAATATAATGGAGTTCAAGTTCTCTAACCCTATGCACGGGAGGTAGCAATGCCTTTCCCTAGAATCCGCGTTCATTCACGTCTCCTGATTTATTCCTGTGTTTACCTTGCTCCTGGTACTTTGCTTCAGTCTTTAGTTCTGGTTCTCTGAAGCTGACAGTGAGTTTGGTGAATCTGCTGGGACCCTCGACAGTCCCCCCCGGGGTTAGTTTTACTCTTGACCATCAGGTCTATGTGCCCTTGTCTGACCTGTATGGCCAATTAGTGTGTCAGGCTCTGACCCTCCTGACTCGGTGAAGGAGAGCTGTTCCCTCAATCTCTACCCCAGTCAAACATTTATTCCTGAGTCATTCAGGGAGCACAAAACAGGGGTGGGCACAACAGAGAAGGCGCTGCATTCCGACTGACCTCAGTGAGCCATCCTCCAGCTTCTATATTTGAACATCCTGTGTTGAGCCAATTCTAAAGTGAGACTGTGAGCCAAGAACAAAATCCTGAGTAGATGCTCAAAACAGGAGAAACTATGACATAGTGTGTGTGTGTGTGTGTGTGTGTGTACACGTGAGCACATGTGCGTGCAATAAAAACCACAAATTAAATGCAAAAAAAAAAAAGGAAGAGGAAGAAGAAAGGCAAAGGAGGATGTGAAAAAGGAGGAACTCAATTCAGAGCATGGCAGAGTCCAACTTAATTCTAACAAGCTGTCTTACTCTGGGACATCGTTAAAGGATCAGACATGTGCCTCCAATTTAGTGGGAGTATAATTTTTAAAGACCCATTGTGCACCCGCCGTTTTGTTTTTACTGTGTCTTAAATGCCGTGGCAGTGTTGGCAGCATGAAGAGAGATGAGTCTTATCAAAGGCAAAGTGAACAGGTGAAAGCTGAAAGGTCACTTTGAAGTCCAGTGACAATGACATGGTAGAGAACTGAGTGCCCTACTTGAATTCGTGGAAGGATTATAGTCGAGTTTTGTTATTACTTACTCTTCAGAAACCTTTTTTTCAAGTGTTTAAGGTTATGAATTCTATCTCTTTGATCAGCATTCTGTTTCCTTGAGAAAGAATGCGTATCACACAGAGAGAACAGTGTGGTTAGGGAGATAGTGTCGTGGGCCAGGAGTCAGGAATAAAGAATTTACTTCCTTCTTTCACCCTCAGCTCCCACTGTGACCTTGTGTAAATCACTTAAACTCTCTGCACTTCCTATTCTTCCCTTTGCAAAGCAGGGAGACCTTAGCCTATGTTATGAGCAGCATGAAGGAAAAGGAGATAAGACTGTAAGAACTTTAGGTTTAGCTGGGAGACAAATACTACAGGGAAAATATTACCACCACAAAGTGTGGTTATGGTTAACCCTGTAAAAGCTGGATGAAGTTACCTTGATCTTATACACAAAGGTACAAACTAGAAAATTCTTAACCCTGTTTAGGACTTCTTTTATTTCTAGATTTAACTTTTAGCTAAAATGTGATTGAAATGTATTTTTATGCAGCCTTATAATAATAACTCAATCACAAAAATGAGAGAACTGAAATCTTTTCTTCTTTACTTGGGAGCTAAGAAATGTTGAGGTCAGAGTGCACCTTTAGATCAGATCTCCCTAAGCAGAAGGGAAAACATCTCTTTCCTCCATCTTTCTGTGAGCGTGGTCACGCTTTCAATATGCATTTGCTGAACACCCACAGCTGGCAAATATGGCACAAGGAGGAGTACACTCTAGACGCATAGCATCTGGCTAGTCAAAGAGTGGCCCACCAAGTAGCAGCCAACGTGATCCAAGATAGCAAAGTAGATAAACACAGTGCCCACTTCTTTCTGTAAACACATTAAAATTACAACTAAATTACAGAACAACCAACCTCAAGAACCAACTGAAGTCTACATGAACAGGAGTTTTAGAACTAAGGTTACCAAGAAGCAGCCATGTCTAGACTGGTAGGAGCGGTGGAAATGCAAAGCAGTCCCGCCCCAAACCTCCACATGGAGGTTGAGCATCAGGAGGGAGATCTCAGCCACCAAGGTTCCTCCCAGAGGAGCAAGGGACCCCAGTCCCACACCAGGCACCCTACCCCAGAGCACTGGTGCTGAGAAGAGGAGCCCACCACATCGGGCTGTGAAAACCAGTGGGTACTCCAACCATCACAGTGGGACAAAAGGCTGCAGGAAACCCAGGTATCCTCTTAAAGGGCCCATGCAGAGATTCACCTTCTCACAGGCACTCATCTTGGGCTCCAGAGGAGGGATGGTGTCTCAAGGGGGCATTGGAGACGTGGAGAAGAAGACTGAGGTGTGCAGTTTTGGGACAAGGACTGGAGGACAGTTACCATTTTGCCATGAACAGTCTTCCCTCATTGCGGCTGGCAGGCAGGCGCCATCTTTCTTGTGTTGAGACACACACACACACACACACACTGCCAAATCTGAATCTGATTGGTCTGGTGAGCTCTGCTGCTCCACCCTGCTGCCTCATAGGGACCCTGTCCCACCCAACTCTCCCAACTCCAGAGGCACTTTCTCAGCGAGCAGCCTCCTCCACCCTCATTGCACTCCTTCCTGGAAAACTCTCAGAGTCCATGGGCCCCAGGCAGGCGGCGACTGGCTTCATTGTGCTCTAAGACTTTTGGTGAGTTGTTCCAGGCTTAGCATCTGCACCGAACCAGAATCTCCATTAACCTGGTGAACACAACTCTTCCCATCCTAATGACTCCCTGAGGCCCTGCCTCACCCAGCTTGCTTACCAGATGTGGCTTTATCATTGATGAAGCCTTATGGGAGCCAGCTAGTGGTGGCATGCCTTGAGGTGTCCTGGCTATTTGTGGAGCTACCCCAGGCCCAGTACTGGTGGCAGACAGCCCCGGTTCATGGTGGGCCTCTCCCATGGTCTGCCAGGTCCAGCATAAGCAGCAAACAACTGCAGATCACTTTGTAGTTGCTACCAGTAGTCCCTCAGCCGGTCATAGGCAGTGAAAGACCCAGGTCTGCACCAGAGCCCCTCCCAATAGACACCAGAACCAATGGAGCTGAAAGCTGGTTTCAGACCCCAGCAGAACACTACCTGATTAGCCTCACAAGCAGCATGCACAGGGGTGGTCTCAACAGGCACCAGGAATAGCTGGAGCGAATCATACTCTGTAGAATAAGCCCCCACACCGCAGCCCATAAGCGGTGGACATGGCCCAACCCCACAGTCAGTCAGACTGAGGCTCAATCCCACTGACATGCCAAATGCAGCAGGAAGGCACCCGTCACCCACACAAAGAGCACTCCTGGAGCACCTGGAGCAGAGGGCCAGGAAGCCCGTGTGCCCCTGGGCCCAACAGGACACCTACGACATAGGGCCATCTGGCCAAGACTGAGAGACATACAGACCTGCCGAATACACAGAAACAAACACAGAGTGGCAGCCGAAATTAGGAAACAAAGAAATATTTCCTAAATGAAAGAATAGGAGAAAACTGTTGGTAAAGGTAATGAGATAAAATCACTCTTCAATACACAGATCAATTTTCTCTTTGTCATAGGACTTTTAAGGACTTAACATTATCCTTATAATTAATTTTTGGTTTCATTTTTTTTTCTATTTCTTCCTCTAGATTATCGTTTCTTTGAAGGCAAAGATTAGGTCTCTCTTATTTACACCAATACCTACAACTTTTTCTTCCATGTTTTGGGTATTTGCTATATATCTGCTGACTGACTGATCTCTTTTCAAACATACAGGCTCAGCCTACGACATTTCTGCTGTCTTCTGTCTTAAAGCAGCTTCCCTGAGAGGTTAGCTTAAGCGTTAATACTTGAGGGCAATTAGGGAGCACTCTAGCTTCTTTACCAAGAGCTACTGGTAAATGTTTTTACAAATCATTTAAAATATGAAAACAAAGCTTTATACTTATATGCCTTAGTTGCTCTTTTCTTTAAAACATCACATGCACAAATTTTTGGCACAAAATAAAAGATGTTTTCAAAAATAGATTTTTTTTTATTACAAAGCAAGATATCATTGTTTTAATGAACATCTGGACTTAACAGATGAAGAATACGTTAATGCAGAATAACCTTAAAAGTGTACAGTGTTGTTTTCATTACACATGCATAACAAAAAAATTTTAAAAAAAATCAATGAAATCTTCCAATATTCAAAACAATAACTCCATTAAGCAAAGAAGTCACTCATGTATAAAAAAAAAATGAGTGGAATTCCAATACACATCTTTGTTGCTTCACTGTCCTATTTGTTAAAGGAAAACAGCCAGAGTTCATAATGTAGGCAAAAGATATGAGCAGTCATTTTACCATCTATACAGGTAGCAAATAAACACACAAAAAACTACTCATCAGGAATCCCTAAGGAAATGCAATTAAATCAATAGTGAGGTACCCTACCAACTATTTAAAAGGGCTAAATTAAAAATGAGAAACCAAATCAAGTATTTGTGATTATTGGGAGATGAAATTCTTATAAAATTCTGATAAGAATGCAGAAAGGTACAATCATTTTAGATCACTACTTGTTAGTTTCTTCAAAAGTTAACTCATCTACACTATGACTCAGACATTGCATCCTATTTATGGGCAAAAAGATAAATAAAGCATATTGGGGGTGCTACAAATGTATTCACATTTAGGAGATGTTATCTATGTCATACTCAAATATAGATTTTAAAAATTGCTATGTACAGTATTCATCAAAAGTAAAAAACATGTGTTCCATCTTTTGTATATGTAAGAATGATCTCTGCTCTGTGACACTTGTCATGCCAGGAATTGGAATAAAAACTCTTCTTAGAATAAAAGCAGTGAACTAAACAATATTAAATCAAATACTCTTATTTTGTGTTTCCTACAGAAACCAATATCTAAAATGATCTCAATTGTACTAATCTGGAAATGGAGTGTAAGCTTTGTGAAGGCAAGGATATCTGTCTATTATTCACCACCACCATGTGATCCCCTGGCTATAGCTTAGGGCTTAGAAATAGAAAGAATCTAATAAATCTCTGTTGAATGAGTGAAGTGGAGCCCAATTATAAATGGTACCATTGGTATTAGCATGGAATCATTCATTTCACAAGCACCTATGATGTACCAAGCACTGTGTTAGTGGCTTATAATAAAGAACGCATTACAAGAGCAAGGCTTTATGGTAGATAGAGAACTTTAGGGGATTTTGTAGATCTTGACCTTGTGTGAGTTCTGCCTCTGGGTAACCTTGGGAAAATCACATAACCCCTGTAGCCTCAGCTCCTTCATGGCAACAAGGACAGTGCAGGACTATGTAACAATAGATGCCACATTGTCGTTGGTATGAACTGTGAGTGTGACACTTCACTGGGTTCTCTACATGTGGGATTTCATTTAATCCTCACCACAGGGGTATAAAGTATATGAACTCATAGCCTCATTACTAATATGGCTTTGGAATAGTTATGATATTTGCCTATTGTCTCAAGTTCAAGGAGTCTCAGATTGAATCTGTATCTTTCTGACAACAAAGACCATACTTTAGGCTTCCCACCTCATGTCTCTCTACCTGGAATGACCACTTATTGGCTAGGGGCAGTCCCAGCCCTGCCTGGTCACTGTGTGCCTGGCATTCTTTCACTTCGGGATGCAGTGGTCCCTTACCTGTAGACAGTCATCATGCCTGCTCAGCTTCCCCCCAAATTTCTACCATCGGCTAGAGAGAGTAAGCGACCAGATGGCCGGGGAGAAACTCAGACGGGATGTAGTCACTTGCAATTGGTTAAAGAGCTTTGAGTGGTATCAATTCTTACAGAGTCTGGTGTCTTTGAAATGAACAAATTTGAATTCACTTGACAAACTGAGAATGAGTGTGCTAAAGTCATGACAACGACGATGACGACGACGACGGTGATGATGATGATTGTAAGCACAAAAATCGGGGCGTTAAACATAGTTTTCTAACCGGCATTATGTAATGAATTAGTGTACAATCGTTGAACAAGCTCTTACTGAACATTCACTGTTAGAGAAAGTGGGGTACTTTATGTACCCTCCCTTTACCTGGAAATCCTCACCCTCTGAAGTTCGTTTTCTCTCTCTAATCTGCAAAATGAGAATAAGGTCTGCAACCTGACAGAGCAAAGTGGATATCATTCAAAGAGAAAATGTGTGGAAGGGGCCAGCTTCTAGCTCACTAAGTGTTTGTCCCCATGCCCTTTGGTCCAAGTACCACAACAGAGGTCTCTATAAAGGTCAGTGTGGTTATGCATTCTTTCATTTGACAAATTCTTATAACACACACACACTATGGGACAAGTGCTTTTCTAGGCCTGGGGACATAGGGCCAAGCAAAATAAAGAAAATTCTTTCCATTGTATTGCTCATATGTTAGTGGAAAAAATCAAGCAAAAGATATATGAGGGCTGTCCAGAAAACAATCCAGCCATCGTCAATACAAGAGAATGGTTACATGGCTGGGTACTTTCCAGACAGCCCTACTTTATAGCAACAATAAGGCTGAGAGTACAGATGGAACAGACCAAGAGGATGACAAGTAATGGAGAGAGCATACTACTTATGTAGGGTGATGAGGAAAGACTCCTTTAAGAGGCAACATCTGAGTCAAGACGCAAAGCTGGTCCAAGCACAAGCTATGCAGAGACTGGGAGGCTGAGTTCCAGACAGGGAGAAGACCAGCTGGAAAAAGCTGAGGTGGGAGGGAGCTCAGTGGGGCCAGGAAATGACAGAAAGGCTGTGTTGCTAGAGTCGGATGTCACTGGGAAAGAGATAGTGAGGGAAATCAGATTCACGGGGGCTGTCACATATAGGGCATGTGCAATGGAATGTTCCCAGATCAGTTCACAGATACAGAGCTTGAAGCCGGAACGAGGTGGAGTAGATATTGGATACTAGACAGCATGAACTCAGTACCAAAAGCCACGCCCTGAAGCAACGGGGATTAGCCTGGGCCCCGCTGAGGTGCCCAGACAGGCACAATGGGAGATGCCAAACTCCAAGGAGTACGTTCGAAAATGTGCTCTCATGGGGCAGATGAAGACCTGTCCGAGATCGAAGACCACAGACCTGAGATACAACCTGGTCACAGAGGGAGCCAGCTGTTGTCGCTTTGGAGAGTCTTTTCTAGACAGATGTCTTGAGTGAGAGGAAGCCAAATTCTACTGAATGCCAGAGGCCCGGCATCCCGCCCTGCAAATTCTTCCTGGGCGTGACTTCATCAAAATCGCACAACAGCCCCGTGGGGTAGAGGTTCCAATCCATGCTTCATATGTGAGGAGCCTGGTGGAGGAGTATAAGTGACTTGTCCTTATCCTTGGGTCAAAGGAGGCCTTGGACCCAACATGAGATCTCATCTTCCTCCTCCATACTTGTGAACCTGTGCACCCTTCACCACGGCCTCTTTTGTCATCCAGGGTAAACCACACCAAAGTGTGATTTGATGCCAATCATCACCATCTCTCATCTCTTGTGCTTTCTCTAGATGAGTCCACACAATCACTGCCTTCTATTTTCACAGGCATCACAAGTATAGGGTGTGATAAATTCTCTGAACGAAGAAACATTTAGCCTAAGCGAACTATTATCGGCAGCATCTTGATAAATGATTTAATAGGACCCTGAGAAACCCGATGTGATGACTAATTTATGGCTAAAGGTAGTTGGAAATTTACTTTGTAAAAAATTACAGGGAAGTAACGTGATTAACTTTGAAAGAGAGGGGAAAAAAACCTTACCCCTGCCCCCTCCCAAACGAATACTCACGTAATGATTTCCTCCTCCTTGCAGGATAGCAATAAAGATAAGAATTACAACCCCAAGAGCAGTTGCAGAGGGAATGAACAGGTTTCATTTTGCATACTGGGTGTCGAAACTGGATCAGCACCGGCTGTCCAGAAAGGACAGCTCTGGGATTTTGTGAACCCAAAGCAAATCCACTGTCAGCTGTCTGGTCTGATCTCTTCAGTGAGAGGCCTATGGCGGGTGTGTGACTGGGGCCCACGGAGTCAGGACCTTCTCCCAGCACAGAGGACATACAGCTTCGTACCAGGGAAAGACATCAATTTTGGGCTCCAGCTGCCCTGGGTGTCATGGGACAAATCACCTAACACCTCTGAAAGTCAGGTTATTTTTATATAATGAATATGAATAATCATGCCAACTCCCTAGGGTTATCAAAGGTCAGTGACTTATTGTATGTCAAATACCCAGCACTTTGTCTACTGGTACACAGTAGATCATCAAAAATATACATTTCAATCTTGTCCATCCTAATCATACATAAAAAATTTTTTTACAAACCTTCAAAAAAAAAACAAAGCACATTTCTTTGTTTCTGTACCTCTTTATTGCCACACCTCACCCCACCCTTCATCCTCCACACCGGCTATGGAAAACTACACCAACCCTTCCCTCTCCCATCTCCAGCTCTATCTCCCACCAAAGAAAATCATAAGATTGGCAAGGACCCCACAGGAAAACATGAAGTCATTGAAGTCACACTATCATTGCACTTTCATTTGTAAATATGCAAGGCTGGGATTCTATTTTTTTTTTTTTTTTTTAGTTGTTAAATTTATTGGGGTGCCATTGGTTGGTAACAATTACATGGTTTCCAGGTGTACAATTCTACATGACGTCATCTACATATTGCATTACGTGCTATTCTTAGATGCATTTATAAAGAATATGTTACTTATCCCCCTTCTTGCCAGCATGGTTTGACCAGCATTGCCGGACTTGTCTCCCTTTTCATTACACAGGGTTTAATGAGACACGAGGCATCTGGGCTGTGAGGGGGCTGGAGGAAGGGACCTGGAGGGTCAGCTGGTGATGCCCCCCGCAGATGGAAATCCTTGTTGGGAAGACAGAACTGCCTGTTCTGTGTCAGCTGCTAGCGCTATAAAGGCTCTTGCTCGTGGTCAGAGCTTCCTCCAAACATAACCTCCAGTCGCCTTGCCCCTCCCTTCAGCACCACTCCCTTTGCTCTTAATAAGCTGCAAACTTCACCCCACGACCTTCAAGGGCCTGGCCCGAGGCTCTAGCCTCCTCTCAAGCGGGAGCTCAGCACCACTCTGATTTCTGTCCCTTGAATATGTCAGGCCATCTCCCACTCAGGATGTCTGTCAATGCTGTCACTTCCTCCTGGAATGCCTTCCCCAGAACTACAACTTCCACACTGCTCAGATGTCACCTCCCTAGGGGACCTTCCCTGAATAGCTCCTTCTAAGTGGCACCTCTCTCCGTCCCTCCCACCTCTTCCTTTTTCCCAGCCCCCAGATGAGCTCTTAAAAACAGCTTCACAGAGCTCTGTACACAGGCTGCCCTTCATTTACTTGCTTATTGGTTGCCTCCATGAACCAGAATGTGGGCTTAGAGGGTGTGTTACTGTCCTAGGGCTGTTGTAAGAAATTACCACAAATGAGTGGCTGTAAGCAACAGAGATTTATTGTCTCCCAGTTCTGGAAGCCAATAGTGTGATATCAAGGTGTCAGCAAAGTGGGTTCCACGCCTCGATTCTTGATCCTTGATGCTCCTGGGCACATAGCTCACCACTCCAGCCGCTGCCTCCACCTTCACAGACCTTCCCCTCTGCGCCTGCGTGTTTGCATCTCAAATAAATCCCCCTCTCTGTCTCTGGTGAGGACACCAGTCATCGGATTTAGAGCCCACCCTAAATCCAGAAGGACCTCATCCCAAGGTTTTTAACTTCATTTGATCTGCAGGAGACCCTGTTTCTACACTACTTCACCATCACAGTCCAGGGGTTAGGCCTTGGGCACCCCCTTCTGAGGAAGGGCCACAATGCAACCCACTGCAGACAGCAAACGCCTCTCCCTCAGAGAACACCTGAGTCCGTGACCTGACATAGGACCATCCCCTGCCAGGCACTCCATGAATGTGCATTGAGAGAATGAACACTGTCCCTTAAAGACTCCCCCTAACTAATCCCAAGTTCTTGCCAGATGCGCCCTTCCCACCGCACCCCAGAGAGCTGCAGCCTCCCTGCGGCCTGAGCTGCCCCCCGCTGTTACCGCCGGGACAAAGCTGCAGGAAGTCAGCCCCGGGCTGGAGCAGCCCAGCGCCCACAGGCTGTGCACCATGACACGGTGCAGGGCCCTGGGTCTGCCGCGTCCCATGGTGACACGTGTCAGGACTGCAGCTGCCTGCTCAGGTGGCCTTCCTTCCCACGGGGACACTGGGCATGGTGCAGATTCATGGTCACAAATGCCTCCTCCCACCTCCACCCTGACGTCACCTGTAGGTTTCTCCTCTCTCCTGAATCTGCTTCTTCCTTTCCTGTGGCTCCTTTGTCACAATCATCAAATTCATCCCCATCCTAAAATGCCTCCCTTGGTAATGAGCCCCCAAACGATAGCGCCATCTACATCCGGCCTGATTACATACTTCCATCAAGTTGATATTTCTCCTTCTGCACATGTAACACAACCATAACTAATGATTGGTGTAGCTATTGGCCATTATCGGACGTCCTGAACAATCTCTAAGCTACTTGAGGGCAGACGTCCGCCCCGTCTAGAAGGAGAAGGCAGCCCCAGTGCCCAGACCAGGGATTCCCAACCCCGTGCCCGATTTGTGTGCGCCTGCCATTATTTGACGGCATCAGAAGTTTTTCATAAACACTAAGTAAAACTATACTTTATTTTTATACATTTGTTAGAATTTTAGAATCTTGTTTGAGTATCTACACAGGTTTATTATATTCGTTGGTATGTCTGCGATATCGTATGTGTAAGTGTTTCCCTAGCTGTCGCCTTTGTACACGTCGCGTCTTGTGTAGCCGCTGCACTCTTTAAACTCTCCTCCACCCACCGGGAGACGCGAAGTTGCCATTTTGATTGCGGTTGCTGGACTGATCGGGTCATGACGGTTAGCTAGGATCACAGTGTTTTGATAGATTCGATTTTAAATGAACCAAAAGCGAGGGAGGTCATCTATTATTATGGTGGCAATTTGATATGATATTGTAGTTCTATAACTATTTTTATTTTTATTTTTTTAGTCCTAAAATGAGTGGACCAAATAAGAGCAAATGAACTTATAATTTTAACACAGACTGGGAGGAATCCTATTGTTTCATTAGTTTAAAAGGTAAATGCGTTTGCCTGTTGTGTGGCAGTAGTATTGCAGTGCCGAAAAAGCATAATGTTGAACATCACTTTCAGACAAGTCATACCACTTTTGATACGAATTAACCACTTATATCTGAAGTAAGAAAGAAAAAAATAAATCAACTAAAATGAAGTTGAACTACTCAACAGACTGTTTTCACTAGACATGTGGAAAAATCTAAAAAGGCAACCATTGCTGCTTTCAAAATTTCTCACATGCTCGCAAAGAAGAAAGAACCTTTCCAGGGTGGTGCGTTGTTCAAAGAAGCATTTCTGACTGCTGCCGATTGTTTGTTTGAGGAATATTCTAACAAGCGTGAGATTATGTCAGCAATACAAGACCTACAGTTGTCAAATAACATGGTCACAAGCAGAATACACGCAATTTCAAAAGACTTGCAAACTCAGTTCAAGACTGACTTGGAAATATGTGACTCCTTCTCTCTGCAATTGGACGAGTCAACAGATATATCAGACACCGCACAGTTGGCAGTTATGGTGAGAATGGTATTTAGTAACTTCACAGTAAAAGAGGAGCTGTTGCAAATATTACCAATGAAAGGACAGACGAGAGTTGAGGATATTTATAAAACTTTCAGAATATATGCCAGGTCAATAAACATGCCTTTGCATAAGTTGTCTGCGATAACTACCGATGGGGCACCAGCAATGGTTGGTCTAAACAAAGGATTGATTGCCCTTTGCAGGAAAGATGAATCATTTTCAAACTTTATGTCCTACCACCGTATTATCCATCAGGAAGCTTTGTGTTGTAAAATACTGCCCTTTGAACATGTTATGAAAATAGTCACAAAGATCATCAACTCTATTCGAGCAGCTCCATTGCAACACCGACTTTTCAAGGCCCTGTTAAAAGATACTGAAGATAAAGAACACGATCTCATCCTGCATACTGAAGTACGTTGGCTCAGTAAAGGTAAAGTTCTTACAAGATTTGTGAACTTCATTGAAGAAATAAAAACATTGATACATGATAAAAATGAAAATTAGGATGAACTAACAGACTCTTGCTGGCTGGTGGATTTGGGTTTTCTTGCTGACACCATGAAAAAATTAGATTCTTTCAATTTGGAGTTGCAGGGAAAAGACAAAAATAGAGCTGAAATGATAAGCTCTGTAAACGCATTGAAAGCAAAATGGACTTTGTTGATATCACATCGGCATATCAAGTCTCTCGTGCACTTCCCATATATGAGGAAAATGCTAGGTAACAATGAATTAAACGTGTCATTATTTATTGAGACCCTGCAAGTGCTTCAAAAACAGTTTGAAGAGAGATTTCTGTAGTTTACAAATATCAAGCCAATTGTCTCCTTCTGTATCAATCCTTTGACTTGCCAAATAAATGGAATAGAACTAGCCGCATGTATTGCAGACCTTGCTCAGGGGAAAGCAGAAGGACTAGAGTTAGAAATTTTGAATCTTAAGAACGATATTTAGCTAAAATCCTTAATATCGGAGGACTTATGGAACATAGTCGACAAAGAAAGGTTCCCATTTTTTAAAAAAGCGGCATATAAAATCAAATCGTTTTTCGGGTCAACGTATTTATGCGAATCTTTGTTTTTAAACATGAATTTAATAAAATCACGATATAGATCTCGACTTACCGATGAGCATCTTAATAATTGTTTGCTCACAGGGTTGTCGTCATATTCTCCTAATTACGAGGCACTGGCCAATGAAATGCAATGCCAAAGATCACACTGACAGATAGTTTTTTTTATGTTTTCTTTTATGTTTTTTTAAATGATTTTATTATACGTGTGTTTTTTATTTACTTTGTATTACGTTTTGTATATATGTTTCTTTGTGTGTATATAATTTGTACAATAAATTTATTATTTTAAAATTATTTTTGTTTATTATTTTTTATTCTTGTACAATAATAAATATCCTTAGAAATAGCTGGTGCTGGCCGCCCTACCGATATTTTAAAATGCGCCCTAGGGTATAAAAAGGTTGGGAACCCCTGGCCTAAACGCTGGAAGGTACGGTCATGCCTCTTGTTCACTCTTCCTCTTCTCAACTTCCGAGTCCTGCATCAGCCCCCCACTCATTATAAACTTGGCACCTGCCGAGCCTGCTGCCTGGTGTGTAGAGCACTATGACATCGGTTTTTGAGGGGGAAAAAAAAAGACTTTACTGCAAAGTGGGTGGGCAAGGAGACGAGGGGCAATGCTCAAAGCGGTCTCTCTGATCCAGAATTCAGGGTGAGAAAGGGAGAGAGGAAACAACGATCTGCAGAGGGAAACGCTCCTGGAGAGAAAGAAAAGAAAAGAAAGGGAAAGGGAAAGGGAAGGGAAGGGAAGGGAAGGGAAGAAAAGGAAAAGAAAAGAAAAAAAAGAAAAAAAAGAAAAACCTCCTGCACTAACCCACTCCCACGTCTGCTGTCCAAGGAGCCCATCTGTGACCCTGACTGTTTGCTGAGGCTGTCCCCGCTGCCTTAATGGCATTGCTACTCTCTTTGGCTGCCAACATTACGCATTCTTCAATCCCAAAGCAAATGCCATCCAGATGCCCCGCTCTCCTCGAACCATCACAGCTCATGCTGGTTTTCCTCCATAGTAACATATATGACCTCACATTCGAATCATTCCTCGGTTTCCTTTCCTGCTCAACTAGCTCTGTGCTCTGTAAGAATATTGCTGTAGTTATCTATGGCTGTGCAACAAATTGCCACAGTCTTCATGGCTTCAAACAACCCCCAGCTATTGTCTCACAGTTTCGTAGGTCACATGTCCAGGCAAGCACAGCTAGGCTCTCGGCCCAGGGTCTCCCAGGACTGAAGTCAGCATGTTCGTCAGCCCAGCTCTTGGCCGGAGGCTCTCGGGAGAAGCCAGTGCCTTGTGGTTGTAGGACTGAGTTGCTGTGTCCTCACTGGCTGTCAGCTGACAGACACTCTCTGCTCCTAGAAAATACCCACACGCCTTCACACGTGGCTCCCTCTACCTTCGAAGCCAACTGCAGAGCATCGACTCCACTCCTTTTTATACGTTGACACTCTTACTTCTGTACTTCCACCTGTGTCATCTTCTGCCCCTGGCCAGAGAAAGGGCTTCGTGTTTAAGGACTCAGGTTAGATCAGGCACACCAAGATAATATTCTTTTTTGAAGTGTCACATTCGCCATATACAGTATTTTTCCATGTATAAGATGATATTTTTGTCTAAAATTATTAGACCAAAAATTGAGGGTCATCTTAAACAGAGGAGTAACCCATGTATTGATTTCTTAATGTTAAGTCAGAAAAGTAGGACTCATCTTATACATGGGAATATCTTATACATAGAAGAATACAGCAATACACTCATGGGCTTGGTATCTCACATTTACAAGTTCCAAAGATTCCTGTTGGCTATACCTGGGAATTCTGGCTAACGTGTGTGGAAAGAGCATCGTGTTCTCTGAATATGCTTCTCAGCTCCTAGGAGAGCTTCTGATATAAAAGATAATAATTAATGCTTGCATTAATTTTTAGGTTGAACTGACTTCAGCTCTCTGTTTTAGTTACATGCTTAGAGAAAAAATACATCAATTAGCAAATATGAACATAAAATAACAATACAGTAATGGACTGTAATCCTTTCACGATGAACAGTGGTCCACAGGAAAAGAGGGGAAAAATGGAGGAGAAATGTCATGAGATAGAAAGAAAAAATCTTCTTGAAAAATGAAGGCTCAGTTTTGCAGCTTTTTCTTTATTGTACATGTATCCATCAACTGCCAGGCTCAACCATTAAATGATAGTTACAAGTTACCAAAGTCACCGTACTCATACAACGCCTTGATTAAATGAAGGGCAGTAGGTTTTCTAAACCTGACTCTGCTGGAGCTTCAGGTAGAAGTCTGGTTTGGAGCTGTAGGAAGTGACATTCACCATTGGCCCCCAGATGTGTGGCGATGGATTAGCACCTTGGATCTGGAGATGAGGTTACTTGCATGCACGTGTTTGCATGGTTGTTTATCTAAAGCATTGCACCATTTTCAGGGTTGCTGCCTCTCTACGCACAAGCCAAGATGCTAACGTTGTTGGGTGATTATGGCTTTCTTTCTGCTGATTGCAGCCTGCGCTTCATTTTGTGCTTAGGCATACAAAGTGATGACAAAGGTGGACAATTGTTTCTGGCTGCAGCTCACACGAATAAAACTGTTTCAATTGATTCAGGGAGCTGATGTCAGCCAAGACCCTATACTTCTTGACACTGCATTTTTCCCAGTGAATAATAAATCACCGTGTTTCCACCAACAGCCTCACTCCCTCTGCCTTTCTCCTTTCTTCCACAATTAGTCATGCTGGTCTAGCTCACCACCTGCCACTTGGCAGGCTTCTGCAAATACTTTTACCCACATCGAGGTGAATTTGGTTTCATTGAGTTTGGAAACACACATGCGCTTCCTTGGGTTTGCAATTCCCCAGCTGCTGTCCTTTTAAAAAGTATTCTTTGGCTGTTTGTATCCGTTGCAATCTGTTATTCCTTGGTATGGATCTTTCCATTTTTTCTATTATTAGAATTTTGAATTTCAGGTAGCGCAAATATGCTTCAGAACAAGATCTGTAAGCAGTTAAATGCATACTGAGGAATCTTGAAAGAGGAATCATGCTAATTCACTAACCTGCCTATGATTCATATACTAGAGCTCCCTTAATTCTCCCAACAAACCTAGTAGAGGGGATTATTCATTATCCTCATTAAATAGGTGAGAACGTTAGACTCAGGACAGACAACAGGCATAGATCAGTCACTAAGAGAAAGATCCTGAATTCCAAATAAGGAAAGTCTGATTGTAAAGCCCCAACATATAATGTTCCCTTTATATTAAGGTGACCAGATTTTAACATTGGTAAAGCGGGACACCATTGACCGGGGGGGAGGGGGTTCTTGATTAAAAATTGGGTCTATCTCCCGCCGTTCCCTAGCTTGTCGTGCATTCTTTCCAAAAATCGGGACTTTTTAAAAACGCCATGGGATGCGGGACAAATTGTTAAAAATTGGGACTGTCCTGCCAAAAGCGGGACATCTGGTCACCTTACTTTATATGTTGTAGCATTTGCTGCTTTATGCTGCTTCTTTTCACCTATTCATTCCACATTTAAAGAGTCCGCAGTGCCAGCTAGACACTATGCTGGTAGCAAGGATTGTATGCACACACAGGCCTGCCCCAGACGCGGGTAGACCAGCAGCATGAACACCCACGTACATGAATTACAGTGCAGCTTCTAAACTGCTGTAACACCGGTAGTTCTCTGTGGAGCTGCACTTCCCACGCAGGTGTCACTACTCGTGTGTGCGTATTTAAATCATTAAATGAAGAATTCAACTTCTCAGTTGCACTAGTCACATGTCAAGGCCTCTATAGTCACACGTGGTTAGTGTCTACTGAATTGGACAGTGCCAATTCTAGAACATTTCCTCCATGCACAATATCCTATTGGATGTCGCTAGTCTAGGGGGTCAGAAGGCATCAGAAAGTCGTTCCTGAGCTCAGATTTGAAGACTAAATAGGTGTTTCTACACAAACCAGCAGAGGCAGAGGATTCCCGGTCGAGAAGACCAAATATGCCATTTGGCAGGAAGATGGCGAGAGAAGACATAAGTCATCCAGTGAGCGGCAAGTAAATGAGAACAATTCTATATGTTTAAAAGATGACCAGAAACTGGGGAGCTTCCTTTACAGGCACTCCTGAGCCCCTGGGATGCCTTCACTGAACCCTAGTCAGATACCAGGGAGCCAGTAGGGAATTTGGAATATGAGTGAAGTGACCTGAGCTGTGCATTGAGGAAATTACTGCCCAGTGTGGAGGCCTGGCAGGTGGAGGCAAGATTGAAGCAAGAATAGGTGACTATAAGGACAGGGACCTGGATAACGAAAACAGCTGTAGACACCATGTGTAACTAGCGTTCCTTCAGAACGAACTGAGCTTCTGAAGGAATCTAGTATACAAGCAAGAGAAAAAACATACCCACTCTGGTTCTTTGTTTTCTGTTTCATTTTTTTCATGGGCAATTTGGTGGCTGGTGGTATCATTTTTCATGATGTGAAACTCTAGGGGCACATTTTACTTATTGGATGATTGGTTTAAATTCTCTAGTCTTCAAAACATAGCAGGATGGGGAAAGGGGTGCTTTACATTTACACCTGAGTTACTGCTCTGTCATTCTGTCAAAGCCAGAGGGAATATCACAAAAATTCTTCAATGAATAATGTATGTCTTATTTCTCTAAGCCTTCCCCATAGCAAACACCAATCAGAAGCATCTGTAACAAACAAACCGTGGAAACTAGAGTCAAATCCAGCATTTTGTCAACTGATTAGATAGTAGTTAGTTTAATACTGATATTAATCAAGGTCTGATTGCTCCATTGTGAGGAACAAGAACTATGTGCAAAGATTCATACACAGGACCTGGCTGAGAAGGCTTTTGAAGAAGCCCCCAAGCAGTAATTAAGAGGAACACAAAATGAAGGTTATTGATCCGTTGTGTTATTGAGAAATAACATAATTGATATTTTGAATCCTAATTGTTGGTTCCAAAGTAAAAGTGACAGTTTGTACAGATCATTAGTAAGAGAGTTTATTATTCCTATCATTTAAACCAAAATATTAAATTCAAATGTCACCCTGCTGCAAATAAACATTGATTTAATTATCAAGAAATATTTATTTGTAAGTGATTAAAATGATCACTCTTTGGACAATACTGTGTGTTAGACAGTTTCAACTCACGAGCTTTGGGAAATGAGCTTTGCCATTCAGTTGTCTGGGCCTCAAGATTCTCTTTTGTGAAGTGGCGTTTAATAATGCCCACCTCACAGATGTACTAGAAGGATTTGGGGAGAAAGGCAGTGTCAGGGAGTCAGTAGGCTCCTGTTCAGGAGCAAAGGCACTGGGTCCAAACCACTATGCTTCCAACACAGATTTGCTACTTATGAGCTACACAAACTTAGACTTTCAAAGAACAGATGAAATCGTCTGTGAATTCTTCTTTCATATACTTAAATTAAATAAAAGGAATGGCAAGCAAGATGATTTCAGAAGGTCCAAATTAGATATGTTATTAAGACATTTCAAGAGTGCTGTCAAAAAGATGGTAGAGTAGAAAGCCATGGAATCTCCTTCTCCCTACAACCATACCAATTCAGCAATAATTAACAGGCAATTCCCCTTTGTGAGAAATCCAAAAACTAAATGAAAGGCTCCTGCATGTTGAAAGAATGTGAAATCACACTTAAGGAAAGCCAGTGGTAAGATTCTGGACCCATCTCAGAACTTACTTTAGCGTAGCTAACATGTCAGGTTACAAAACAATTTTTAACAAATCTGAGAAGCTTCAAGTAATACCGAGTATTTTCTTAACATGATGGATTAAAAGTAGAAATTAATAGCAGGAAGAAAACTGAAAAAAATCACAACTATTTGGAAATTAAACAACACCTTCTTGAACTACCAATGAATCAAAGAAGAAATCAAAAAGAAAATAGGAAATGCTTTGAAACCAAGGAAATGAAAACACAACATACTAAAACTTACGGGATGTAGCAAAAGCAGTATTAAGAGGAATAATAGCATAGCAATAAATGCCTACTTCAAAAAGAAGATCTCAAGTACACTACCCAAATTTACAGCTAAAAGTAGGCAGAAAAAGAACACAAGCTAAAACCAAAGTCAGCAAAAGAAAAGACGTAGCAAAGATTAAAGTAGAAATAGAAAAACAATTTAGAAAATCAACAAAACTATATAAGGAACTCAATAAAGAGTCCTAATAAGCTGATTTTAAAATGGGCTAATAATTTGAATAAACTTCTCTAATAAAGACATACAAATGGCCAACAGTTGAGAAAATGGTTCAAAATCACTAATCAGCAGGGACTGCATATCAAAAGCACCATGGTGTGTCACCTCAGACCTGTCAGAATGGCTATTATACAAAATAAATTAAAATAAAAGAACAGGTGCCAGTGAAAATGTGAAGAATTTAGAACCTTTGCATACTTTTGATGAAAATGGTGCAGACTCTATGGAAAACAGTATGGAGTTTCCTTGAAAAATTAAGAATGAAACTGTCACATGATCCAGCAATCACACTTTTGGTATTTATTTGAAAGAATGAAAATCAGGATTTTGAACAGATATTAATACTCCTATGTTCATTGTAATATTATTTACAATAGCCAAGGTCTATAAACAATCTAAATGTCTGTTTATAGAAAAATGAATAAAGAAAATGTATTATAGACATACAATAGAATACTATTCAGCTGTTAAATAGAAAAAAAAAATTCTGTAAGATACATAACATGAAAGAACCATTAAGACATGCTAATTGAAAAAAACCAGTCATGGGGAAGCCGGGATGGCTCAGTGGGCTAAGCGCTCACTTTGCAGCGCTGGGGACCAAGGATCAAATCCCGGCCCTGGCCCATACGGACCCATGTGCTGAACTGGGGAGTTCCCCCAGTTCAGTTCTCTCTCTGTATCTCTCTCTGTATCTCTCTCTCTCTCTCTCTCTCTCTCTCTCTCTCTCTCTCTCTCTCTCTCTCTCTCTCTGTCAAAAACAATAAGATAGAAAGAAAGAAAGAGAGAGAGAGAGAGAGAGAGAGAAAAAAAGAAAGAAAAAAAAAAAGAAAGAAAGAAAGAAAAAAAGAAAAAAGCCTGTCACCAAAAGACAAATATTGCATGATTCTACTTACAGGAGGTATCTAAAATATTCAAATGCATAGAATCAAACAGTGAAATGGGGATTGTCAGGGCTGGGTAATGAAGAGTTACTGATCAACAATCATGAAGTTTCATTTAAATAGGATAAAGAAGCTCTAGAGGTGTGCTGTAGAACAATCTAACTAAAGTCAATGGTAACACATTATATAATTAAATTTTTGTTAATAGGGCAGATCTCATGTTAAGTGTTCTAATCACAATAAGATAAAAATACAAAAAAAAAGAAGAAACTTCAGAACACTAATGACTAAACAAATGACCTACAATCTTATAGAGAGAAAAATAACTTATTTACAAAAGAATAAGGGCCAGAGTGTCTTGAGACACATCAGAATCACTGGATGTCAGAAAACAATGGAGAAAGAATTTCAAAGTTATGAGGGTAAAGTCAATTTCCAATCCGCAACTTTATATGCAGCCAACTGTCAGGACAGATGAGAATGAATAAATTTTATAACCCATGTGCCCACTCTTAGGAGGTTACTTAAGAATATATAGCCATAAAAATGAAAGTAGAAACTGAGAGGAAGCTACAGCTTCCAGAAAGTGGTGAATTCAGCCCAGGACAGCAGTAATAGGAAGCCCAGAAAATAGATGTAATGAAACCATTTTCAGGAGCTAACAGTCTAGATTCAATCAAGGATGGAAAGAAGGATCCCAGGGCAAAAAGAGGATTAACCAATGTTAAAAAAAAAATGCTTAAACATGTAGAGTGGGAGGAGTGACATGACCAAGGTGGTGACATCACTCATTCCTGACTTCAGTCCCCTCACAGGAAGAACAGCTAAAATCTATTCTTGGAGAAGATGTCACAGACCAAATCTGAGAACCCCGGGGTGTGGCCTAAGCACCCCTCACACAGCAGAGTCTGAGAAGTCTGGCAGAGGACAAGGAAACAATGTTCAAGAAAATTTTTACCAAAAAACAAACAAACAAACAAACAAAAACAATAGAAGAAGCAGCCATTGAAAACTTTCAGAAAAACAAAACTGTATAAGGACCTCAGGATCCATATCTGAAGCCACCACGTCATATTGGCAATGAAACTCAGTAGGCTTCCAGAAAATGCAAGTGGATTCCGAGCACAGCTCCCCACATATAGTCACACACCATGGGGAATGGGGCAAGCCTGAAGACGCTTTGATCTAAAGAGGTAAATGAAGAATGATGCTGAAATCACATGATAAAATGCCCAGACTCACTCTGAAAATTCAATGAGCAAGGACATGAAACTTAACAGATGACATGTTTGTAAAGCAAAAATCAAATGTTACTAATTGCTGTAGGAAATTGTTCTGAAGTGTAGGAGTTAATGTTGTGTTTTTCCTTTCATTATCACAATGCGAACAAGGCACATAAAATAAATTAAACAAGAAACAGCACAGAATTAAAACAAGGATGTGGTGGCTACAATAGACACTTGGGAATGCATAAGCGTGACATGTTCCCCACTCTGGCCCCATCATTCAAGTTAAATTGTTCCTGAGGAGGAGGTGCCACGTTTATCCGTGAGCCTAGTCTATGGTGTTCTCTTATCTTCCCTCCCGTGACACACACAGCCCTGGCCCTGTTGGATTTAACAGCATTCGAGACGCTCATCTAACATGGTCTTCTGTTACTGGCTTCACTCCTTGCCTGTGAGTATAAATGCTCTTGCCTCACAAATCTGCAGCTGGGTGTCCAGATATTACACTGGCCCATGAGAATGAAGATTATGTGAAGACCAAAGGAAGGTTTTCGTCTTTATTAAATTCTTTAAGAGAGATCCATTGCACTGGAAAATGAAATTCTTAGGGAATTAAGTAGGCTTGCTGGTCTGTGGCAGTGTTCACATGCACCTATGTCACAGATAGGTGCCTCGATCCACTTGAAGCGTATACTTCCCACAGTCACCTCAGGTAAGGGGAAGGGGGTAAAACTTGCCTACATTGCCATAGTTTCCTTACTCAGCCATTCATGGGGCATGCAGTGATTAGTTATGAGTATCTTCTAGGTGCCAGGCATGGTGCTGCCTCATGAAGGTACCATACAGAGTGCATCACTACGTGATAAGATTTCTGTTTGGAACATTTCACGGTTGGCTACATGGTGAACAAGCGAGAAGCTAAAAGATCCGGCAGTAGGACATCAGATGCCTAAACAATAGATAATGGAAATGTGTAAAACCCACAGGACACCTCCTAGGTGCCAGACTTTTTACTTGGACGAGGCGCTGAAAGAACATTCTTTTCCAGAAAATGCCTGAAAAGGCTCTCCTTAGGATGGGGTGTTGCCACAGGCACTTGGCTTATCTCAAGGGTTTGCATGCACATAAATTTCACTCAACTCCCAAACTCACTAATTAGACTCGAACATTTTAAGCCTATTATGGAAAAATGCAAACCATGAGGGTGTTTGTCTACAAGCTAAAATGTGCTTAAGAGAAGCCAGTAGTATAACTTATCCTCGGGCCTCGTGGCTCTTGCACACATTGAAACCTTGGTGATTTAAGGGAGACGGTGGCTAATAAACACCTCGGAGTTCTTTCCAAATGGAGACCAAAGCTTTCCTTTTTCTTATTTCCCCTTAAACGTGTCATTATTTGGCAGAAATAGTTAAAATAAATGCACAGCGCTTCACAGGCGTCAGCACGTAGACAGCAGCAGCTGAAGCCACGCGTCTCAGCGGACAGATGCTGTGAACGCAGGTGTCCCGGAAATGAAGGGCGGGCACGGGCAAGCGCATGTGGCAGCATTTCCTGAACCTCAAGACAGAAGCAAACGCGAGAAGCATAATGCAGCCTCACCAGGCTGTAAAAACGAACCCTGCCACCCAGGCCGGCCCCAGCTCAAGAATTCTGTCTTTGTCAGAGGCAGGAAGTGTTTGCAACAGCATGCCGGCTAGTCCTTGCCTTGGATGCTTTTTTCTTTTTTTGAAAGAGAAATGAAATTAAGGCAGAGGAAAGAAGGGTTCTTCATTTAATTTAATTCATCCAGTCCATCAAGTCACATGGCAGAGCACCTCCTAGCTTCAGAAAGAATAAAGAGAAAGGACCACAGTGACCAACTTCCCAAGTGTCCTGTTACTATTGCTCACAGCAGGCTTGAGACAATGTCACGACTTTCCCCATTTTCAGATACAGACACCAAAGCTTGGCAGGTTGCGTAACTTACCCGAGGTCACGTCACTAGGATTTAGTAGGGCCAGGGCCTCCATCTAACTGTGACATTCATGTAATTCTCTAATTCTCACTGCTCCTCAGTACAGTCGTGCCCCTTAGCCACGGCTCCACTTTCCGTGGTTTCATTCGCCCACGGTCACTTGGAGTCAGAGCATATTAAATGGAAAGTTGTAGACATAACTTCATCCAGCACATTCCCGCTGTATACACTCCTCATGCGTTTAGTCACTCAGTAGCCATCTGAGTTGTCCCATCAGCTGCCCTGTTATTACAGTGCTTGTCCGCCACTTGTCCTTATTTTACTTGATAATGGCCCCAAAGCATACGAGTGCTGATGCGGGCAATTCAGATTGACAAAGAGCCTTAAAACGCTCCCTTTCAGAAGAGGCAAAAGTTCTCCCCTTAATCAGGAAAAAAAAAAGTCACACGCTGAAGTTGCTAAGATCTAGGGTAAGAACGTGTCTTCTATCCATGAAATTGTGAAGAAAAAGAACAAATTCATGCTAGATTTGCTGTCATACCTCAAAAGGCAAAAGTTACAGCCACAGTGTGGTAAGGGCTCAGTGCAGATGGAAGAGGCATTGAATTTGTGGGTTGAAAACACAAACAGTAAACATGTTCCAATTGACCGCAATGGTTGTGCCAGAAAGTGTTGAGACTATACAAAGACTTCAGCAAGTGTTCCCCTGAAAGCAGTGACCCCAAGCCATTGACCTCCAGTAAGGGATGGCTGCACAGATTCAGGACTAGGTTTGGCATCTTATCATCTCAGATCACAGGAGGGTATGAGTACAGTACAATAAAAAAGGTTTTATTGTTTTTGAGAAAAGCTGGGGGGTGGGGGAGGACCCAGAGCCATCTCCATAGTTGTACATCATGAGTTGTACACAGGTGGGTGTGGGGCCACATGGGGTGGGAACCGAACTGGGGGCCTCCCTCATGGGAGGCAGGAAACTTCACTGCGTGGCTCAGCAGTTACCAGTTGCACCACAATTAAGCATATGGGTTTGCATAGACCAGAGCCAGGATTCGATCCCTGGACCTTGCAGTTGCAAGGCACGGGCTCAAGCTGTTGAGCTATTCTGGCATCCCTCATAAAATATTTTGAGAGAGACAGCGACCCACATTCACATAACTTTTATTATAGTATATTGTTATCGTCCTTCTATTTTATTATCAGTCGGTGTTAATCATCTCTTATTGTACCTAATTTATAAATTAAACTTTGTCCCAGGTATGTATGTATAGGACAAAATACAGTGTATATAGTGTTTGGGACTGTCCCCAGTTCCGGGCATCCCCTGGGGGTGACATGTTTCATGAGGCTAAGGCGGAGGAATGCTCTAGTAGGTGCTACATAAAACAAAGCTGCATGGTGCCAGTAAATATAAACTAAACTACAGAATGATAGACGATGGCTCGGATTTGAATGCTAAGCCATGTGATAGTGCAAAGCGACAGGATTTCAGAGCTGAAAGCCCAGGAATGCGTAGTGTAAGGTGTCTGTTCTTTGGGATCAGACAGACCCCAGTTTGAGTCTCAGGTGTCACCCTGACCATGTGACCGTCAGCCAATCACGTGACCTCATAGCTGTAGGGTCCTCATCTACAAAATCAAGTTTTCCCCATTCATAGCATGTTTGTGAGGATTAAATGAGACGATGTGATTGAACTGCCTGACAATGTGCCTGGCACACAGTATCTGTCTCCAAACTGTCTACTCATGTTCCCTCAAGTTAGAGACACTATGAGATGGAGGAATCCATTCATCTAAATGGAGGGTGGTAAGAGTCCTCCTAATAAGCGCGTATAGGCTCACATATATGAATGTGCATGGACGTACACACAGCTGAGCCTTATATTTGCTAGAACACAGGCTCATTTAAAAACCCTACTGTCATCGTATCTATCAGAGACCTAGTGATCCACCGGTCTGCCAGGAAGAAAAAATGTGAACTTCCTATTTGTGCCAGCAGCACAATGCGGGACACACACATGCACATTTCCAGCCCACACCCCAGGAAGAACGGACGCAAAGGAGCAGAACGCTACAGCAGGCTTCCAAGTCTGATCTGCCCTTCCTACCATCGGAAGTTGACACTCAAGCACAGTGTCGCGGTGTTAAATAAATACTGCTTAAACGGAAGCTATTTTCCATTTAAAAAGCGGTAAGTTCTAATTATAAAAAGAAAGGATCTTAGTGCTACCCAGACATAGCACCTATTCCTATAATGGTGGCCTTGCAGGGTCGGCTTCCATTGCTGTCCTTTTATTACAGGGATGTGCCATTGTCCTCATGCCTTTCCTCCAGCATCCCAAAGCCGGTTTAAGCCGGGTGCCTAGTTTTCTGTGAACAGACAGCCCCATCCAGGATACCCCACTAAACAAGTCTCTGTCATTCAGGTGGACACTCAACTTCTTGAACCCTCAAACTGTCACGTACAAAGTGAGGATACTAACAACCGTCACCTTATTGTAAGGCTGTGTGAGGGTCAAGTGAGACGATCCATGTACAATTTGTTGCATTGTACCAGCTAGGAAGTAAGAACTCAGTAAAATTAGCATAATTTAAAACCTGGGGGATTTTTTCGACTGTGATGTAATTGTAAAGGGCTTTAGACGAGGGAGGCAGGAGGGTCAAAGACCAGGCAAGCTGACCATGGATTCAGAAATTACAATAAATTGCCCCCACGCAAAAGAATGGGAGCCAACGGGGCAAGCCGGAAGTGGTAGGCACGTGGTCTCCTCCTGGGCCTCTGAGAGGAACCAGCTCTGCGTGCTGAGGCCCTGCTTTTCGCCTCTGGAGAACAAGTTTGGACTTCTGACTTGCAGAACTCTACACCGCCAAGTGTACAGTAAGTGTGCAGTAAGAAAACCAAAACACCAGCCCTGGGTCCCAGTCCCCACCCCGGAGCACGCAGATCCCGGGGACCAGAAAGAAGGAGGCGTAATTCTCCAGAAGAAAAACAGATTCTGCTCTCAGAAGAGAATGAGGATGGGGTCCCAAGTTCACTCTGTCCACATGTCAGTACTGGCTTTGTTGCTGTGGTTTTTTGCTGTTATTCTTTTTTTTTTTTAGTTCTGCACAAGCCACGCTGTAATCGCGGCATACATTCTTCAGTAGCTCTGCCGTAGTAGTTCTTCAGCTTCTTATTTGCACATTGCATCCCCGAAAGCGAGTCTCTTTCTTTGCTCCTCCCGGACATGCGTGATGTTAGGATAACAATAAGGTGGGGTGGCCTGTGTCCCCAGCTGGCATGTGAATTCCCTATTAGTATTGATCACATCACAAGAAGACATCTAATCGTAGTCATGAAATGGGGCAGACAAATGCAAAACAAATTCCATTATGTCAACCTCAGGGCTGGACCTTCTTTCATCGGCAGACTCTTTCATCTCGAAGACCCTGCTTTCCTTTTTGAGTCTTCATGTCAGAGTATCAGGAGTTGAGTAAAAATAAGGAAGCTCAAAGCCATCTTCTAGTTTCGCAGCTCTATAAGTCACTTCACGGTAGTGGCATGGATGGCAAGAGACGTTCAGGGTCTTGGAGGGGCACAGAGAGGGTGTAGGGGCATGGAAGTATCCTCAGTTTGGGAATGTTGGGACAATATCAAAACCGAACTTGATCAAGAGGTGAAAAGCACTAAATTCAGGGCCAAGTCCACCATCAGCCATTTTTCCCTTCTATGTAAGGCATCAACAGTGTGATCGAGTTTACAGCCAGAATTGCTAGGAGGTATTGAGGGAGGAAATGGGCTGAGGAAAAGGGAACGCCAGGATAGCTCAACAGTTGAGCTTGCTTTGCAATTGCAAGGTCTGGAGTTTGATTCCCAGCCCCGGCCCCTGCAAACCCATATGCTGATCTGCGGTGCATCTGGTAACCACCAGGATGGCCTGGCAGAAAAGGTTCTATCCTCCCATGGGGGAGGCCCCCAGTTCGATTCCTGCCCTGTGTGGCCCCACATCCACCTGTGTGGAATGAAACCATGTCACCACTAATGAGGCACAAGTATGGAGACTGCTCAGGGCCCTTTCCTCTTCTCTCTGTCTCTCTCAGCTCTCAAGCCAATTTTTTTTTAATGTAGCAAAATAAGAATAGACCACTCTGAGAGTATCACTCTGCCCCCTGCCCATACAGATTAATTCTCATATTTTCTAGTAGAGAGACTTGGATGATTTGACAAAACCTTGTGGGTGATTTTGATACATCCCTGTTCCCCCAAGGTCACCCAACCTCGCCTCTGCCCATTGAGAGCCCGGGTTTAGATTACATTCAACTTCTTCTTTGTTGTTCTCTGATGTGATTCTGACTCTCCATTCTCCGCCCTCGTTCCCCATGGGTAGGAACCCGGTGGACACTGCAGACAGATGTGGAATTATCACCATCACCCTACTTTCCAGGCACTGCCTTTTTCTGGGACAGATCACAGGCAGGGCTCTGTGCCACCGGGCATGCCCAGAATTCAGGCCACTATCCCATCCCCAAAGCAGCCTCCTCCTGGCAGGCTGATGTGCAGGGGCTGTCCCAGGGCTCAACTGGAGAATTCTGACTTTCCCAGACAAGCTCATGCAAGTGAGAAGTGGAATTCTGCAGCCACGGGCTGCTGTCTCCCACAGCGAGGCTGTGGCCTCTACCAAACACGGAAGGCACAGCAACTCCATTTTCCCTGACAGTCCAGCGTCAGGCCCTGACGAGACAAGCTGCTTCATTGTCTGCCTGGGGAAGAGGGACAGTCGAGTTGAGTCAGTCCTGGTTGACGGGGGTAGATGCTTTATCCAGGGAAACGTTTGTCAGCTAATGCCATGTTGGGCCGTTAACAAGTCATTTCCAGGACTGCTCTAAAAATAAAACCATCTTTATTTGATGTGCTGTCATTACCACTATTTATCACCCAAACAAAACATATAAATCATCGGAAGACTGAGCCATTCAGCAAATGAGAAGAGACTAAACAGCTAAATAAAAAGGACAATTGCAGCATAGGAAATGGCTGCTTTATTGAAGACATTAACTCTTAAAGAGAAGAATCATTTAAAAATTGGAAGACTGTATCATGGATTTTACAAGAAAGGAGCGGTCAAAAAAGCAGCGTTGAGGGATAACTTTAGGTCGAAAACTGTGCCATGTCCTTCAGACTCATGGTCTCGTTTCACCCTCACAGCAAAACGGAGGACGCTGTGGGTGTTACCAATGCAGATGTTGAGAACCAGAATGCCAGAACTCACGAAGTAGAACGACGGGCGCCAAGCTCTCTCAGTGGCTAAGTGGGAAGAAGAAACCCCCCTTCCTCCATTTCCGGCACAACCTTGGTATGTCTCCTGGCTTCCACTGAAAGACAGTTGTACTCCCACGCAGAACCTTCGGCAGCCTCTTCCCACCGAGAGTTGAGGTCATGGTGGTTGGTGTCTAGACCAGACCTTTAGTCATAACCACAGGTCACTGTGCACCGGCCCTCACACACACGTCTGGGACTCTTTGACAAGTCATGTGTGTGACTTGGGACTTCTTTGTTCCTCAGTGACAGAAACCTACATCAAGTTGGCAAAGGAGGAAAATTGGATGGACACATATGGGGGCATTTGAACAAAGGGCTAAATAACCGAATGCGAGAAATGCATGGATCTGTGGTCTTTGAGAGACACAGAAGCAGAGGCATCGAAAGCTCCCAGGACACGCTGTCTCCATCTGGTCCCTGCTTGTTCCGATGGCCCCTGCATCGTCCTCACTCCCTGGCTATTGACACATCTCCCAGCCTCCGGACGGGGACTCGGTCCCTCTCATTCTGGTCATGGACTTAGCAATTAGCTCTCCTGGTGTTGGGTGCCCACCCTGGAACCATCCCCCCAGGCCAGAGAAGGAAACTCTGTGTGACCGCGGTGGCTCCTATGCCAATAATAGAAATGAAGTGGAAAAAGAGAACTTTCTAGAACAGGGAGGCTACGGAGCTGTCATGACCCCTGACTGACGTCCAGGACCCCGTGGAGGTGCACAGCCATGAGGCATGGCAGAGGCTTGTGGGAAGTCACGTGTAAACATTTCAATATCCCAGGAACTCTGCTACATTTTCAAACTCCAACTAAGCGGTTGGCCAGACATCAGCCATGAGCGCACCAGCATATTCATTCTTCAGGCATCCACTGGTGATAAAATAGAAGAAGAAATAAGAATAAGATGTGACCCCTACCCTCAGAGTTGACTGCCTGCTAGGGAAAACAGACAAGTGTGCCAGTGGGTGTCAATATTGTGAGCAGAGCATGTTAACGAAGGTCCACAGAGGGCAGTAGTTTCCATCCTGGAAGTTGCGATCCATTGGCAGGTCATTAAATCAATATAGTAGGCTTCAGACAGCATTTAAAAAGAACAAAGACAGAAACAGGCCCAAATGTATCTGTGTGCTTTGCACAGCGGCAAAGATGTAAAGATGTGAGATTCTGGTGAACTAACTGTGTTTCAGGTGCGTGGGAGGCCGTGTACGTGGAGATAGGTGGACCAACTCATGATGTGAAAGCCTTTCCTTAGTTCATGTTGCTCCCAAGAATCTTTGAAAGACACGGATGTGATGTGAGCAGGAACGTGGAGCAGAGACAGCGAGCTGACCCTAATAGGAGACAGACGAGGACAAGGTTTCTGAAGAAGAGAGCTCTTAAACTGAATCTCGGCAGAAACGGCAGCCATGCAGGAGAAAGAGCGGCCTGTGGAAGCGGCCCAGAGGGTGGAGAGAGCCGGGCCGCCTGATGAGGCCTTGTGGCTGAAGAGCAGGAGGGGCCTGTGACAGGTGACCCATTACAGTTTGACCCCTGAAGCTACCGTCCCAGGATGAAGAGGAAATGGGGCACCTGCTTAGAAAGTAGACAGTCGTGATAATAACTAGAATGGGGTGCTATAAAAATTCAAAGGCATCAAACAAAGGTCGCTTCTGCTTAGAGAACCAGAGCAAACTTCATGAGGGAGGAAGCATTTTTGAGGTATCCGCGAATCGTTTATAAATTTGTCCCAGCGCTCAGTTGTGGGGTGTTGGTGTGATTGAGAGTAGTGTTGGGTGAAGAAGGAGCAGAAAGAAACATTCCAAGAAAGTTTTAGAGGCAAAGAACAGAGAGACACTTGGAATGGGCCCATCCCTACAATGGGATGTCCCCTGAAACCTCCGGAGCAGTTCTTGCAGAGCTTTCTAGGTATAATGCCAAATAAAATCTAATTCGCTATTTGACACTCAAATACGCACAGGGTGGGGGGAAGGTAGGCAGCATGGCTTTGCGGTTAAGAGGCTGAGAGCCCTACTCAGGCTGCCAAGGGTCAAATCCACTCGCTTGCTGTGTGACACTCATGTAGTCACCTCATCTTTTCATGCGGCAGCAAGGAAGTGCGCTGCTGCAATCTGCTTCAAGGCAGAGCTCGTTGTCCCGCTGAGCAGTGTGGTTAGCAGCTGCTTTCAGCTACAGCATCATCGGGGTCCCCTGTGGGGCCATCATCAGAGTCCCCTGTGGCATCCCCAGGCCCCTTAGTCGATGGCAGAGCATGGGGAGAGTGAAATGTGAGACTCTGCACAAAAGCAAGCCTTCGGGTGGCCCAAAGCTGCGTCATAACCAGGGGCTGACTCTACACAATCCTGTTTCTTCCAGATGCTTCCCTGTAAGAGCTGTCAGATCGGCTTTGGGGTCGGAAGGCTGTCCTCACCCAGCCCCGCTGCCTTCCTCTTCACCTTTCAGAGACAAAACGCCCAGGAAGCTTCTTGCCCTGGCTGAGCATCTCTTTCCCTGAAGGGACACGAGACCTCCATGCTGGGGGGCCCCAGGTCTCAGTCTCTGAGTCACGAGTCTTTCTACACTCGTTTCCTAGATGAGCCCACTTAGTGTCCAGTCTTCATGCCCATTCTATATTGAAAACTCAGATTTACAACTCCAGCCCCAAGCAGTCTTATGAATTCCAGACCCGTGTGCCCAACCCCCACTTAACATCCCCACTGACTACCAGACAGGAACCCGAGACTCATGGCGCCCAAGTCCAAGCTGTGATCTTCTGCCTACACCTGTTCTTTCTTCAAGCTTTTTCATCTCAGACACAGCGACTCTGTGTGTGTAGTTGCTAGCGAAGGGCAAATATTGTGCTGCCATCCTTGATTTCTCTCATTCTCCCATAGCCCACATCCAATCCATCAGCAAATCCTGTGGGTGCCACCTAAAAGTAGATACTGAACTTCACCCATTCTTGTCATCCACACCAGTCCCACAGCGTTTCAAGCCCCATGCCCTCTTGTCTAGATGATTGGAATGGCCCCCCATTTGGACTTCCTCCTTCCACCCTGGGCCTATGCACTCTCGTCTCAAGAAAGGAGCCAGAGTGCCTCTTAAAAAGACAAATATAAAATAGCTCTTACCTGTGAAAGCTTAAAAAGCCAAACTCATAAATCAGACAATAAAATGGTGGTTACCTAGGGGTTTGGGGATAGAGTAGATGTCCTTTAAAGGTACAAACTTACAGGTACTAGTAGTAAGTCCTAGAGATCTAATGCACATAGTGGATATAAACAATATTGTAGTGTATCATCAACAGCTTACTAAAAGACTAGATCTTAATTATTGCAACCACAAAAAATAATTATAATTATGTTATATGATAGAGGTGCTAACTATCTCTATAATGGCAATCATATTACAGTATATAAACCTATCAAATCAACATGCTGTAAATTTATACAATGTTCTGTCTAATATATTTCAGTAACTTTTTTTAATAGAGCATTAATTTTCAAAATAACTTGGAAGATGCCACATTATTAGGGACGTCCTTCACAGCTTTCCCCTTGTTCATTCATTCCTTTTGTTCTTCATTACTGACCCCCAAATACTACAATATATTTCTACCTCACAACTTTAGGAATAGTATTCCCTTTTTCTGGAATGTTCTTCCCCAGACCTCTGAATGGCTCCCATTCTTACCTCCTTCACATTTCTGCTCACATGTCCCTTACCAGTGACATCCCTCCTGAACTCTGTATGCAAAATCACATACATCCTAGTAGACCCTTTTTCCTTCCTGCTATACCTGTTTATAACACTCTTAACATCTAATATAATTGATTTTTGTCTTGTTTCTCTCTTGTCTTCCAACGAGGGCAATTTTTTGTACTTATTGTATTACCTACTGTATTCCTAATGTCTATTTCAATGTCTCTTGTGCAGCAGGAACCCAATAAGTACCTGGTATATAGATTAATGAATTGGGATAAGAATAGAGCAGACCTCATACCGAGGTTATGATCTCTAATAATTCGTGTAAATTACTTAGTGTAGTGCCTAGCACATAGTAAGTACTCAACAACCATGAGTTAGTGTTAATAATATTAACAATTTTTAGTCATGGCTACTTTATGTAAGGCAAACATATAAATAGTAGTTTCAATTCTGGGGACAAAAATTGACAGCAACGATCAGGTGGGCACCCCAGAATCTAGACATCTCTCTATAAATCTATTTGTTCGGATTCGTTAACAAGAAACGTTAGGATAGCATGTCTCATGGAGGTGGGAACTACAATTCACCCACAAAATACGAACTCTCTTCCTAGTACTCTAAATACTGCATAGTAGACACCTGAGTGTAAATGTCCAACTCTCTCTCAATAGTGTGGACAATTTTAGCCAGGTGTAACTGAAACACAAGACTCTGGGTCAGTTCACCTGGATTTTTGCCTTCCTTGCCTAAGTTTTGGGACTGTGTTTGTTTTTTTCAACACGTGTTTTTGGAGCCTTCTATGTCAAGGTACCCCGCTAGGCAAAGGGAATTTAGCAGCTAACAAGGTGGGCTCTGCCCCTATGGTCACAGAGCTGACAGTCTATCAGGAAAGAGATATAGTGAAATACGGAATTCATCAGGCAGGTGTTAGAACAGTGGGAGTAGAGGAAGTAGAGGGTACCTGTGACAGAAGTAACCTAGCTTGGGGTGGAGAAGAAAGACGGGAAAGAAGCCTTGCACTGCTTCTCACAGGAGGTGATATTTAGGAATATGTGTGAAGGAAACCCTGGTAAAGAGAAAACAGATTATCCTGGTGAAGGGAAGGACGGTTGGATGGCTCCACATAATGGGAAATGTGTAACCTGGCTCAGGGCCTGGAGCGTACAGGAGGCCTTAAAGTCTTGGAAGTATTGAAAGGCACTTTGTGAAGGTCAGACAAGCCTTGCCTGCTGGGTCGCACAAGTGGCTTGTCCATAAGGAATGGAGTCTCTCAGATTCTAGTAGTGATGGCAGGAAGTCCTTCATCTTTCTGTAGCACATGCTCAAAGCCAACTTTACATGGTAATAAAGAGGCTGTGATTTTTCTACAGTGTCCTCTGAAAATGTATCCTGGTCATTTCTAAACCCTGGCTGGGATTCCCTGTCATCACAGCCCTTCAGTTCTCTGTCTCCCAGTCCCAAGCACCCACGGCTGGCCTTGGGCTCTGTGTGCGGACCATGTTGCTGGCCTGAAACATATGCTTGTCCCCCTCTGCTCCATAAAAAGAGTGACTTCCTAGTGGAGCTGAGCATGGATCTTGAACGTAGACAGAGGCCACAGGTACCTGGACACTGCCTTCCACCACCGGGTCCAAACTGGCCCCTGAGTAGATTCCTTGACTCCAAGAAACGTACACTGTGCAGGGAGCAACAAGGCATTGAAACACAGGAAAGACAATGGAGTCAAGAAATGAAAACTTTGTGAAATGATGAGTGGGTTTGCTGAAGAAGATAATAGGAAATCAAAAGATGAAGAGAGCGTTGCAGTCAGGAAAGGCAGCCCACATGGAAAAGAGTTTGAACTGGATGGTGAAGCATGCGGAGGGTTCTGCTCAATGGGGAACAGGTGGGTATGCCAGTGGAAGGCAGTGGGGTGGGGGCCGAAAGCCAGGGGAGGGGGTGTAAGTAAAGACACCCTATGGAGACCTGTACTTGATGTTCTGGGGATGGGAAGAGACTCTACTTGATGTTCTGGGGATGGGAAGAGACTCTCGTAAATCCAGCTCTCTCCCCGCTTGCCAACTTAGACTCACTTGTTCATTCTAATGGGGACACAGTTAGTAAACACCTAGGATTCTGAAAACTTCTAGGATAAGATTTTAAATCAAACCAAGGAAACAAAAAGGACCCAACAATGTTTAAAGAGTAAAAGCATGACTCATGCTCATCAGCTATTTTACAGTTTAAGCTATTTAAATTTGAAACTCAAGAAATTACATGCATAAGTGCCTAAGTAGACTTCGGTTGACTTTTAATTAACCTCTTTTGCCATTTCTCATCTAGGGTAATTGAAAAATATTTTTATAGTCCAACAAAAACTGACTTTATAAAAGAATTACACAAATTTGAAAGCCACTTAGAATAATCTCAAAACATGTGATGTTCGCAGCTGACTCAAGCCAAGTGGCATTTCTTCCTTATCGGTCTTCCTTATCTTGGCATTGCTCTCTTCTTAATAAGATTCAGACAAAGCCCAGCCTTCCGGGGCAGAAGTGAAAACCCACAGTGATTTAAAAATGATTTTCTCTAATCAGGCCACGTCTCATTAATTGTGATTGCTTTCTTTTAGATTCTGATGTTCACAGATGCTTTGGTGGGAACATTATTTAAAACATGTGCTCCCACATGAGCTTCCTCATGCAGACTATTCTTCCTCTACCCTTCTGAGCTGAAGGAGAATATAGTTTTGTTTAGCTTAACCTAAATCTCAGTAAAAAAGGTAGAGATTATTTTTTCTTTTATCCTCCCCCTCACCCCCCACAAAACAGCAAGACGGTGCTAGATTTGCCTGAAAACAATTATAGAGGCCACATCAGTCCATTTTTATTGACGATAGTAAGTGAAGTCACCTAGCCTCTTTAGCACCCAAAATAATGAGGTTCTTATACCTCCCATGATAACTGGTCACCAAATGGATTTACTACGGTCTCAGTCAGGGTGGGCTGGGTTGTGCTGCGATAACAAATAAGCTTCATATTCATGGTGGCATGGCACAACAGAAGGTGGTTCCTTCCATCCACAAAGTCTAACGGGGCTTGCCTTGAAGCTTCTCCATCCAGAACTCAGAGACCAAGCTCTCTTCATCTTAAGAATACAGTCTCCTTCACACGTCACTTCTAAGGTCAATTTACACGGGGAGAGCCAGAGAGAAACAGCACACTAGCTCATCACTGCTCCAGCTTGGACACAACATGTCATTCTGCTTCTGATCCTTTGGCCAGCAGGAGACTTGACCTCATCGGAACTGCATGGGAGAGTGGGAAATTGGGGGGGGGGGCACGGGAACTATTTGGTAAGCAATAACTACCTCTGCCAAATGGCATGCTTGGTTACATTTGGTTCTATGCTTGGCCAAGTTCAGAAGAGGCACGTGGAAAACAGGGAATTTCCAGTACACTGAAATCATTGCTCAGAAGTAACCTGGAGTGCAAAGCATGCACTTTCTGGAAACAGAGTATACTTACTGCCTAGCTTGTCACTTTTCAGCCGTAAGACCTGTGGCAGGGCTCGCAGACACTGGCCCTATGTCCTCATCTATAAAATGGAGAGAATACCAACACTTCACGGCTGTTGGGAAGATTAGAATTAAGGACTGTGGAGCCAATTGGAGAAGGGCCCAGCCAATACTGCATATTCCATTTTAAAAGTAGCGATTGTTATGACTGTTTTAGTGATAAATAACTGGTGATGTGATTATTATCATCATGCAAAATTATTAAATAGTTACATTTGATTTACCAAAAATAATGAACACAATTCTGAAATGTAAGCATCTCTGAGACTTCCCAGTTGAGTTTAGAATCAGGTTTGACCCTGTATTTCATCTACTTTTAGCAAAAAAATAGTAATATATCATTACCTTTAGAATTTCTCATTTCAAATGGGGAAAAAAAAACAAGCTTTTAAAGTAATTGCAAAATTTTTGAAGGAACCTCATTGAAAGCAGAGGGGTGAGTTTCCATGGCAACATCTGAACAACACAAAGGGGAGAGAAGGAAGGAAGGAGAGCATTTAATGAGCACTTACAACAGGTCAAGCAGTGCGCTTGGGACTTTTCATCCCATGTCTCATGCACAGGAACATGCGACAAATTCAGTGCGATGAACAGAGGTTTATGGAAGAACAAACGGGCTCAAAGGTAGAGAGAGAGCCGCTGCTCAGATATTGAGAAGGTGGAGGAAGTGGGATCCCAGCCTCCCCACGTGCCCAGCAGGGCACACCTGGCTCTCTGTTCCATCCAAGCTCTTGCAACTACAGCTCCTTTCTGCTTCTCATGCTGACTGCCAGTGTCTCCTTGGCCTAATTCCATCTGTGTCCCCAGCCTTTCTTGGTGCTTCTCTGAGATTAACCTACAAGCCGCCCTCTCCAGCCTTTCTCAACAGCACAGGAAGCACCCTTCCTTCTGACAATGGGATCAAGGTCCTTAGATGCATCGCCTGCTCCGAGATCATCCTTGTAGAAGAAAGCCTGCGACACAAGCGGAGAGCCCTGAGGCAGTAGTGACATCGCTGTGGGCAAGATTCATGACCGCAAGCCTAAGCTAGGGGCACATTGGATGAGGAGCCCAATACTTGCCTGGTCTCCAACGGTCACCCCACACATTGCTTATCAGTTGCAAGAGGAAAAACAGTAAGTATACGGTGGTGAAGAGAAAAGACATTTTGTTTGATCAGAATTCGCCTTAGCAATAAGAAGTTGATGGGCATCACAGACCACCAGGAGGCACCATCTGAAACGGATCAGAAGGAAGGGTCAGACACGCCCAGCCTGACGACAGTCTTACCACTGGCCTGCACTCTGTAAAAGTAAGCATCAGGGCAGGAAAGTCAGTAGGACAAGGAACCTTCCAGATTAAAGGGGAGTCAATAGGCAAGGCCACTAAAAACACTGAATCCTATAAAGGGCTTTATTGGGATAATTGACAAATACAGGATATTGGAAGGTAGATGAGATGAAAGTATTATAACAATGTCAGGTGTCTTAAATGTAACAGTATTATGGTTAGAAAATATTTCTTTAAAAAAAATTTTTTTCATTACAGTTCACATTCAGAATTATATTATATTAGTTTCAGGTGTACACCATAGTGGTTAGACATTTATATAACTTAAGAAGTGATCTCCCGGTAAGTCCAGTACCCACCTGGCAGCATACATAGTTATTGTAATATTATTGACTATGCGAACATTCTTATTCTTGGGAATTAATTACACACTGGAAGGTTAACAAGCAAACGGGGCGAATATATGCAACCTGCTTTCAAATGGTTTGAAAAAACCATCAACTTAGAATGTATAATTTTGGGGGGAAGCCGGGATGGCTCAGTGGGTTAAGCGCTCACTTTGCAGCCCCGGGGACCGAGGATCAAATCCTGGCCCCGGCCCCAGCCCGTGCGGAACCATGTGCTGAACTGGGGAGTTCCCCCAGTTCAGTTCTCTCTCTCTCTCTCTCTCTGTATCTCTCTCTCTCCCTCTGTCAAAAACAATACAAAGAATAATAAAAAAATTTTTTTTTAATTAAAAAATTGGGAAAGCTGGGATGGCTCAGCAGGTAAAGCGCTCGCTTTGAAGCCCCAGGGACCGAGGATTGAATCCTGGCCCCGGCCCATGTGGACCCACATGCTGAGCTGGGGTGTGCCCCCAGTTCAGTTCTTGCCGGGGCCCATGTGGGAGGCTCCCGGCCCAGTGCCTGCCCTGCGCAGCCCTGTGCCCACCTGTGGAGTGAAACTATATGGAAAACTAATGCTGTCAACTATGGAGACTGCTCTGGGCCCTCCCCCTTCTCTCTGTCACTCTCTGTCTCTGTTTCTCTCTGTGAAAAATCAATAAAATATAAAAAAATAAAAAATAAATTAAAAAATTAAAACAGAAAAGAATGCATAATTTTCACACAGAGGTATATGCAGATATGTGTCTGTATATGTATATGTAAGTATATGTATAAAGAAAGAGAGGAGATGATAATACAAATGTGGCAAACTGTTCAGTATTACTGAGTATGGAAAAAGTCTACCCAAAGAAAGAGCCTGTATTTGCAGCAATTCGATGAGCTTTAGAAGTTGAAACAAACCGAAGTTCCTATTAATAGCAAGCGATTACCGCGTGCCCATTGTTCGCTGTGGATTGTCTCAGGCAGGTCAGTTTAGATTTTTTCTGAAGTGTTTCTGTTTCTCTGGATATAGAAATTCTGTCTTCGTTTTCATGTTTAGATGCACGGGCATTGACACATGGTGCTCACAACAGGACGTGACAGGGTCCTGAATTTGAATTCAGATCAGTCTTCTTTCCTTTCGGGACAGTGAGGGACAGCTTATGGGTGTCAGGCAGGAAGAGGGGAGACCCCAGCTTCCAGGAGCTCAGAGCCCGTAGGGAGGAGAGAGAAGGAAGAGGGACAAGTAACTAAAGACCATGGTGTGGTGAGGTAGGGACGGCTATATTCTTCCAGTCAGCACCCTCTGAGCATCTGCGAGGTGCTGGGGGACATGTTAAGTTCTCCGGGACCAGAGCTATGGACACAGCACTGGGCTCTGTCCTCCCAGAGCCCCCAGAGCAGCCATGTGACTGATACTGGTGACCACCCAGGAGGGGCCTGTGGTCCAGACCAGGAAGGGGAGGCAGATTCTTCAAGGGGCTATGAACAGGCCACCAGAGATGGACAAGCCCGTGCAATCTTGCTCCCTCGTGTTCTAAGGAGCTGGAACTAGGGAACTCTGTCATGGGGGAGCCTGGATAAAGGATCGTGCAGGCGCTCTCCAGAGAGTGCCGTCTGTGCCAGGCCTGGCCGAACACATGAGGGAATAGATGGATGAGGGCAGGCAGGAGGCAGTGAGGGAGTGCCCACCTGCAAGGGCCAGAGCTCAGGGGCTTGTGTTCTAGAAGGTTAGAGTCTTTGTCACTCTTCCAGGTCACCAAGTGGCCTGGCAAGTCCCAGCAAGGCTCCCTGAACCAGCACTGAGAATTTGGGGGTGACTGATGACTAACCACAGCCATGGGGGTTCCCGCTTGCTCGCCCTGCTTTCTGTTTTGCTTTCAGATGAGAGGACATAGTTTATTAAGGCAAGCATGTCTCCCTCTCTCTCCCACCCTCCCTCCCCCCTTCCTGAGTTGCCCAACACTTTTGCAGGAAGGAGAACAAAGCCGTGAAGCTGCACCTTGGGCTTTGTTCTTCCCAGCGCCCTGTGAAGCCAGAAGCCCACACGGCCTTGTAGGTGAGAAACAAAAGCCCTCTGCTGTCCCCAAAGTTCCCCATGGTCACCGTCTCACAGAACCATACGCTTCCGCTTCTACTCAGTGCTTTCCCTCACAGGCTCCAGGCTCATTTACACAGTCATGGTACAGAATGTTAGAGACCCTTCCAGGTAAAGCGCCTGGAGATTCCTACAGCCTTTGCGGTGGATGCCCTGGAACCCGAAACGGAGCCTTGGACCTGCCCTGGCCAGGGTCCCTCCTCAGGGCGCGAGGCCCAGCTCGCTCCTGCTCTGTCCTAGCCTCAGCCAACCACCAACTGGAGCACTTGCTCCTGCTTGTTCTATCATCTACTAAAGGTCCAGGTGACCTTGCGCTTGAAAATAGATCTTAAAGCAGGGACTGGGGGGGCGGGGGCAGCGAAGTCTTTGGAGACAACTGATGAGTTTCAGTATTTTTATTAAACCTATGATTTTACACACGAGGGCTGTCCGGAAAGTATCCAGCCATGTCCTATGAAAACTTGAGGCATGTGGGGCTGGATTTTTCCAGACAGCCCTTGTGTGCATCCAGAAAGGGAGCCTCAAAGCACGTGTGAATTCACGCAGGCCAGGAGCCCAGCCTTCATCCGGGGTACCCTTTCTGCTTTCTACTTGAGGGTGCGTGATCACTCCTCAGGCTCACCATCACGCTGATGGACAGGCCCAGGGATGGGGTCCAAAAGGGAAGAAAACCAGTAGCCAGTTTGGCTGTAGACCCCTGAAAGCTGCAGCTTCTGGCCTGCCCCTGCCCATCCTCCCCACTCAGGTGCACTGTCAGCTCTGTGCCCCCTGAGAGCACACAGAAGGCACGGTGCACCCCCTCTCCCGCCCTGAGCCCGAGCCTCACCTTCCCCTCCGGAAACTGGTCTGGTGCCAGCTCACCCCCATCTCTTCTGGCCCCCGAAGGCCCCTCCAGGCAGGAAACAGCTCTCAACGTCTAGCCCGTGCCCCCGAACAGGTGGGCGTGAGGCTTACCTGACGTCCAGGGGGGAGCACCGCCTTTCAAATGGAAAGCGGCAAGGCCCTCACGTGTCCCCGTTTCTCCACGCTGCGTGGGGCCCACAGAAACAGTCAGCTCCGGGGAAGGGAGGCGGGCCTCGGCAGCTCTGGAAAGCCGGAGGAAAGGCAGCCCCCAAGCCCGGGGAAGCCCCTCGGAGAAGGCGGACGGGAGTGGAGTTTAGCTCCTTCCCGTGAAGGACTGGTGGGCTGCAGACCGTCCCCAAAGGCACAGCCACCAGAGTGACACTGTCCTCCCAACGAGAGGCACTGGGGCGGGAGGTGAGGCCAGGGCAGTGGCTGCCATTGAATCAGCAGCCGCAGTGTGTCAGCGCACAAGTACTCCCAAGCATCTAGCAGACCCAACTCGCTTTCCAACACGCTGCCTCCTGTGGAGAGAACGGTGGCGTCTACAGACGCGCCACCGGCAGCCTCTTGGGATGGTTTCCTTACCAGGAGTTCTTTCCGTCCCTCTCACTAATCTCTTCTCTGTCTCTTTCTCTTTGTCTCTCTCTCTCCCCCTGCTTTCTCTCCTCTCTCTCTTTCTGTCCCTCTCTGGCTGAAAAAGTGCCACTTTTTCCTGTTCAAACCCTGCAGAGAGCACCAATTATGCTTATTTTTAAAATGATGACAACAGTGAAATTACGGAAAACCATAAAATGCAGACGAGACCTAAAAGCTTGAAGTGCTGATGCTGCATGAACTAGACAGATCTGGTCACCTCTAGAACTGGGCGTGGCCTTCCTCGGTCACGTGAACAAAATGTGATATTTTTGCTTGTATAAAAGTGGTTCTAGGGGAAAGCCGGGACGGCTCAGCGGGTTGAGCGCTCGCTTTGAGGCCATGAGGACCGAGGATCGAATCCCGGCTCCGGCCCAGGCAGGACCCAC
>PVKE010001707.1:0-17041 GCA_004027555.1 Craseonycteris thonglongyai | reverse complement strand
ATAAATATCGCTGTGGCTTGTCATAGTGTAGGGTAATATTGACCAAGAAAACATGGAATGACCTGTGAAAATCTCCACGTGTACCGTAGGTTAGAGGTGACCTAATGCCTTCCCATGTAGCTCCTGGTATATACGTTGCAAACGTGGACACCTTCAGGTTGCATCCCACGGTGTTTCCCAAGCTTCCGGCCTGATTGTCTAACAGTGTAGTCTGCAGGCCGAAAGACCTTTACCCACTCTCTCTTCCTCTCTGGACCTCCTTGCATCATCTGTAATGTATTTTTTTGAACTAAAAACAGAAAAGAAAAAGGCCAGAGCTCACATTCTGTGGTTCAGGAACAAGTTGGGTTCAGGGTCAAATCTGCATCATAAACAGAGGCGCTTACAGGATGGACGCGACAGGAGGAGTCTTGGAGCCAAAAGCACGGCCCCTACCCCCGTCCTGTGAAACCCAACCGCTGGGCCTGCTATTCTCCCCAGCTAATCCTGGAGGGCAAAAGGGTGGAAGTGCGTGAAAGCGCTTCATAAACTTCCACCACGTGTATACTGTCTGCGTCTTTATTATGCGTGACCAACGGTGGTAATGATGGAGTTAATTCAGGTGTTAAGCTGTTAGGCGGGTGTTGACCTAAGTATGCGTTGGCAGCCAAGTCTGAGCAAGTTCGCCTAACCTAGATTCCCAACTCAGAGCTCGAGCCACCAGATAATGCAGCATTTCAAATATGAAAATGAATTCCATGGATGAGAAGCAGCCTTTCACCCACGGGCCAGGTTCTCCTCTTTCTCTGCACACCTGTCGGGAAGAGAGCCTCACTTGCCTGAGATAAAGGGCCAGTCACTGAAGACCGGGCCACCTGGAGCCCTGCCCTTAGGCCCCGCAGCAGACAGCTGCCTGGGGCGAGGCACCTATTGTGTTCGTGCTGGTTTCCAGGGATAGCACTCCAGACTCTGAAATAGAAGCCTGCTTTTGTTTCAATTCCAATATAACCGAAGAGAAGCAGCCCAGGATACAGCAGTTTAATCAGCGTATGCAAATCACGGTGTTCCCCTTGTCTCCTGTGAGCTACAGGCCATGCCTTAAATATAGGAGAGAACAGAGCTGAGAAAAGGAGATGGTGAAACCCAACCCAGCCAGCGCTCCACGCTCCGCCACAGCCGCGTGCTCAGAAGGGTGGTGAGGGATGAGGGGCCGCAGACTCACGCCAGGGTTGCCATCACATGAGGTCAATCCCGTGTTTAGCTGCTGAGATGACTTTGGTTAGGCCTCGTCTCTTCGGCATGGCAGAAGAGTGAAGCACATGCATTGCAAACGATATTCGATTTTTGTAAACGTACTTATAATAGACATACACTAAGGTACACTTTTTTCTGCACGGTTTTATGAGTGTGGACAAATGCCTGCAGCGGCACAACCACCCCCACAATCGGGATCCAGGATAGGTCCAGTGGCAGGCTCCCAGGGCTCTGTGTCCAAATACCCCATCTACCCTGTGACACTGGTGACCGTTAGATCTTCATCCCTATACCTTTGCCTTTCACAACAGCGTCTCAGAAATAGAAATCGGGCCTGTTCATTTACATAATGTGTAAAGTATTTTAAGACCCATCCATGTGGCTGCATGTATCAGTGATGTGTGTCTTTTTTTGACCCGTAGCACTAGATGGTATGGCCACACCAGTGTTTGTTCATCCAGTCATCAGGTAAAGGGCCTTTGGGCCGCTTCCAGGTTTTGGTGATGACCAACGAAACTGCTATAAACATTTACATGCATGTTTACTTACTTCCTTGTGTAAATACCTAGGAGTGGGATTGCTATGAATCATATGGTGAGTGTGTGTTTGACTTTATAAGACATTGCCCAACTGTGTTATCCAAAGTGACTGGACCACGTTGCATCCTCACCTGCAATGCACGAGAGCACCGTCTACGACTCACCAACACTTGGTATTGTCAAGTATTATTAGTATTATTGCCATTCTAATAGGTGTGTCTTGGCATGTCACTGTGCTTTGAATTTGCATTCTCTTTATGACGAATGGTGTTGAGCATCTTTTCCTGTGCATATTTTCCATCATATTTGTCTTCAGTGAAATGTATGTTCAAACCTTTCGCTCATTTTTCAATGTCGTTTTCTTATTCCTGAGTTCACCAAGTGATTTCTAAGCTGACAATTTTTTATTAAGCAAAAGCAAAATAACCGAGATTATTATCAGCAGAATCAATGACAGCAACATAAAGCTAAAATTTAAGAAGCTCAAATAGTAACAGTTCTAGAACAAGGCTTCTCAAAGTTTAGTATGTAAATGAATGGCTCTGGGATCTTGTTAAAAATGTGGATTCTGACTCCGCAGTTCTGGGTGAAGCCTGAGAATCTGCATTTCTAATAACTTCCCAGGCGCTACTGTGGCTGGGGCGCCTGCACGCCATTTGACTAACAAGAGTATGAAAGATTCTGGCTTGTAGTCTCTTGTATAAGCCCCAAACTGAATTTTTGGGGGGAACTCTTTCAGTGTTTGCCTGTTTCATGATGGGTGATTTACATGAACAACGTGCTGCATGACAACGCACCTGCCCACACTGCGCTGAGTGGTCAGCAGTTTTTGACCAAAAACGGCATGACTCCTGTGCCCCACCCTCCCTAGTCACCAGATCTCACCCTAGCAACTTTTTGTTTGTTTGTTTCTCTGGACGAAAAAAAGTCCTCAAAGGGAAACACGTTGCCAATGTAGAAGAGGTGAAACAAAAAGCGGCAGAAGCCCTAAAAGGTATCAGATTTGGCGAGTTCAAAAATTGTTTTGAGCAGTGAAAAAAGTATCTCGATGGGTATGTTGCATCAAATGGAGAGGTGACTAAAGTTTAAACATGTAAGAATAAATACACAATTTTTTATAAACAAATTTTGGGGTTTGGGGGGTACCCTCTTGTAATGCATACTGCTACAACTTGAATAGGTAGGTCACAAAGTCCCTGTATAAAATATCTGCCACAAAATGATGTGGTCATGTAGTTTAGTTTTGTTATTAAAATACAGAGATCTTCCCATTAAAGTCACTCCGATGAAGAAATAGTTATATATGTCTCCTGTTAGAATCAATTACTTTTTGTCCCCCAAACATTTTGGTGAAGTCACTGATTATAGTTAAAACTTTCTGTTTGTTTCCTCATAAACAACGAGGTGGGACTTGGTGGGCAGTGTCCAGTTATTCTAACCTTATTTGAAAAGTTTCATGCACAGAGGGCAGGGGGTCCTGTCAAATGGTACTTATTTGCATCAGATACAAAATGAAATGACAGTAGAAAAACCATTTTATTGTCCAAGTCCCTTTGAGACATAGAACTGCTGTTGCACTTCTGATTTCAGAAGAATCAGAATCCTGCTAGCCCAGAGAAGGCAATCTAGGATTGTGGCAAATGCATGCCACTTGTTTTAAATGTGTTGTGTATAATTTAGAGGATAACCACAATGAGTCATTGAGATTCAGGAAGAAAATATCAGAACTTTTATTTTCATTCACTTTTAAACTTTAAAAAGTAAGAAAATTTCATTTGACATATGGGTCTTCATTAAATCTATATACCAATAGTGGAAGATAAAGAATTTCATTTGGGACATACATTTGAAATATCTGAGAGATATCTTAAAGGAGATAACAAGTGAGCTGTTGGGCTGCAGACTGCCAATCATACAAGAAGGAGGGCTGGGCCCATAAACCAACAAGGTGGCAGAATATAGAGGGGAGTAGACCAATAAGGTCACTTCAATAACAAAGAAAGATATAAGTGGGAGGGAATTCTAGAATTTTGTAGAGGACGAAGAACCATCAAAGACAGCTGAGAAGGAGATCAAAGAGTCAAGAATGTCAAGAGCAGTAGGCATGTTCCCAGGAGAAAATGGTATTTCAGAAAATTGTTAAGACAAGTGTGTCCAGAAAGACTGATTAACCACATTAAATACTGCTGGGGGGGGGGGGGGCAGGGGTAGTAAAATGAGGCAGATGATGTCTACTGGAGTTGGTTACAAGAACAGCCGTCATTGGTGACCTCGGCTAGAGTGGCCATCTCAAAGGACCACAGCACAAACTTCAAGCTCATGACCTCTGGGTCCAAGGAAGGCCATTCTTTTTTTTCTTTTCTTTTTTTTTTAATATTTATTTATTATTTTGACACAGAGAGAAAGAGAGAAATACAGAGACAGAGACAGAGAGAGAACTGAACTGGGGAGCTCCCAGTTCAGCATATGGTTCCACAAGGGCCAGGGCCAGGATTTGATCCCCGGTCCCCGGTGCTGCAAAGTGAGCGCTTAACCCACTGAGCCATCCTGGCTTCCCCAAGGCCATTCTTATAGTTGTTCACTGAAGCCCATTTATTTGGTGTAAAAAAATACATGCATGGTCCAAGTATAATTTTTGAAGAGTCAAGAAATGAAAAGGCTGACAAACAAAAAAATTGTCACCAAGAATCCTGTCATCTAAAGACAAGTCCTGTAACAATTTTGTATGTCTAACTCCTGTGTTTTCTCACTCGATAGGATTTTGTCCTTTTCATTTGTTTCATATAATTGCACTGATCTGTTTCACTTCACTTATTAGCGCACATTTGAAATGCTCTGTAAACGTAGTATACTAACATAAGGGCACCACATAGATACTTATCCCATTTAGATGGTTTCCAATTTAAAGGTTATTGTTAATAAAGCTGAAATGAGTATCTTTCTGTTTACACCTTCTCCCCATTATTTTGGATTATTTTCTTACAGAGGAACATCCATAGGGAAATTTCTAGGTTGAGCATTAGGAACACCTTCAAACTCTAAGGATCGACTCTAAATGAACATTCGTGTGCTGTGGAATGAAGAGAAGGACCCCAAGGAGACCCCAAAACAAGATAATAAACTCTCGGCTGTTCTAATTAGGCAACGTCCGTGGACACAGCTTCTAATTTTCTTTCTTACAATTCACAATATTACTTTTTCACCTCTTCCTCCAAGGACCTATAACTTCCCTCATATTGAGCAGTAGGAAGCACTGCCTATAAAAGGGGCTGGGTAAGGTGAGAGAGAGGGAGACACTGGAAGCAAAGGAAAGGGAACAGGAAGGGAGGAAAAGGAAAGGAGGGGAAGAGAAGAGAGAAGAGAAGAGAAGAGGGGAGGGGAGGGGAGGGGAGAGGAGGAGATGGTTTGCTGTTCATTTCAGGACAGCCTTTGAGTCTTGTGTAACATACTTTTGCTCCAAATATTTGTATTGTCAAAAGCTACACACGGGCAGAGTGGACACCGGTCAGCTTTAGCTTCACTGACAGCCAGCCTCCTCTTCCTCTGCTCCCATTTCGAACCCCATGTCAGCTGCCGTCCTGGTGGAAAACACCTGCCCCTCCCGAGAGAAGGCAAAGCAGTGGTTCTCCTCACCCCGTCCTTGGGTCAGCAGAAGGCTGGCACATCATAGATTGGGCTCAGAAAGTTGACTACCGGTTCTGGGATCTTCACCCTGAGAGATCAATGCAATCACATGGACGCAAAGGTCATTGTCATCGCCATGCACTTGAAAGAGATGATTCCGGAGGAAGAAGCACCTGATTCTAAGGCCCTGACATCATTTTTCAGATTCCCTTTTGCATCCCTCTCTGCTTCCACTACCCGCACACTGCTGGCCCCAGAGGGCAGTAATCTTTCTCAATCATTCTGACCCTCACAGAAAAGACCTTTCCATTGTACAGCTGAGGCAAGGCTGGAATTAAAAACAATGAAAATCAATAGGCCCTTTACTAAATGCTCAGGAGAAGAAGTCTTATAATAAAACTTGGTCTAAGAGGGCAGCTCCATCCACAGAACCCCTGGGATAATGACAACAAGCCTGACCCCTTCTCTTCCCAGCCCCGGGTCGCCCTTGGCTGAGCAGATGCTAGTTGCAGCCTTGCTCATGGTCTGGACTCCTCCAAGTCTAGACAAGGAGATGGAGAAGCATCTCCATGGGGTCCGGGGCCTGCCCTGTCAGGCCCAACATCTCTGTTTCCTCTCTCCTCTCCTGCCAGTCATTGGAGTTGACTGGCTTCCCCTCTGGGCCTTCATTTCTTTATGGCCTTTCAAGGAACAACACGGCCACCTTGTCTGAAATCCAGTCTGGATGCTGCCATTAATTAACTGCATGAAATCTGATCCAGGAATTTCACCGTTCCGTGTTTCCAGGGGTGAGGCTTTTATTGGTAAACTAAGGGTTTGAATTAGTGGTTAGCATCATCCCATTTCTGATCTCTCTATAATTCTAGGGCCACCCGTGGGCAGGACTCAAGTGGTGCATAGCACATTTTGCCTCAGCAGTAATACATTAAAGGAAACTTCCTTACCCTGAAAGACCAAGGCTCCAAGGAGAACCCACGTCCCTAAGCTCAGAGGTCCCTGTGCTTTTAAAAGACAAGTTTGGGTGAATAGGACCTCGGCTTCTGAATTCGGTCTCTATCTCTGTACGTAGTATTGAGGTTACATTAGGACCTAGGGAATTCTGGAGCCCTTTCTAGCTGGCGAGCTCAGCTGCATGCAGAAATAGCATGGCTGCTCAAAACACAGGCCGGGTCATCAGCTTCTCCCTCAGGCCCCAGCATCCAGTCGCTGAGCCATCAGAAAGGACAAGCAGGATTCAAGCTACCCTCGTGATATCAAGCACTATCCCAGGAATGACAAGCCAAGGCCTAGGGTCCCTCACCAGTGGGCCATCAGTGCACGTATGCAGGTGACTCTCAGCCAACCACTGTTTCTTGCAAGCTTCTTTTTATATGTGAAGTTGTGCGCTGGACTCTGCTATAATGATGATAATGATAAGGCTCGTGCTCAAAGAGGAAAAGAACACAGCGGGAGTGAGAGGCCTGAGGTTAACCCACTGACATTACTGACATGTATTACTACAGAGATGTCACACTGTTGGCTGAAGGCTTCTCATCATTATGGAGCCTAGAGCATGAGATGGTTCTCCTTTGGCAAGAGGTGTGGGAGAACCGAGATGGAAATATCTCCCAATCAGAGCACAGGAGTGATCAAGACGTGGAATCCCGATTCAATAGCGAATCAAAGTCAGGAGCCCGGGAGGGCAGGCAGCAAACCTTCAGGCCTGGGTACAGAACCAAGGGACCCAAAAGGTAGGAAAAGAAGAGAGCTGGACCAGCGAATGAGATGGATGAGCAGGAGGTCATTTGGGGAAAATAACTAGAAAAAATCTCTACTGTCTGGAGTTGGAGATTAGGTGGCCTTTTAACACCCTGGTGTTGTGGTACATGAGACTCATCTGGGTTCTATAAGTCAACCCAACCTGCCAAAACTGACTTTGGGTGGTGAACACATAGGCGAAGTATTGTAGAGTTGTACACCTGGAACCTATGTAATTTTCACTAACCAATATAATCCTAACAAATTTAACAATTAAAAAAGAGAGATGGGAAAGCCGGGATGGCTCAGTGAGTTAGGCGCTCACTTTGCATCCCCAGGGACCGGATCGAATCCTGGCCCCGGCCTATGCGGAACCATGTGGTGAACTGGGGCGTGTCCCCAGTTCAGTTCTCTCTCTGTCTCTGTATCTGTATCTCTCTCTCTCTCTCTCTCTCTCTCTCTCTGTCAAAAATAAAAATAAATAAATAAAAATATATTTAAAAAATAAAAAGAGAGAGAGATGTGTGTGTGTTTTCTGGGCTTTGGGATGTCATTAGCTTCCAAATAAATCTGGCTTTTACCACCTAATTCAATGGAATATTAGTTACATATTACTGAGTAAGAATTTACAACAAATTTAGCAGCTTAAAACAATACCCATTTATTATATGTCCTAGTTTCTGTGGATCAGGAGACCAGGCCTGAATTTGCTGGGCCGTCGCTTCAGACTTATCAAGGCCAGGGCTGCAGCCTCGCTTCACAGTTCTACTGGGGAAGGATCCTCTTCCAGGCCCACATGACTGGGGGCAGCATTCATTTCTTGCTGGTTGGGGGACTGAGGACCTCAGTTCCTTGCTGACTCCCATTTAGAAGGTACCCTCAGTTTTTTGTCTTGCCATGTGGCTTCATATAGCCAGCAAGGGAGAGTCTCCTAGCAATAAGATGCTACAATCAATCTCACATGGTATAACTGTGTGCATGCGATCACATATACCCTATCACCTTTGCCATATTCTATGTGTTTGAAGCAAGTTAGGGGACAGCCACACTCAAGTGAGGAATGAATACTAGGAGGTGGGGGTCAGGGGAGCCACCTTCGAGTCGGTCACACGTAAATAAAGCTGTTTGTTGATGCTAGATCGCAAAGCTCCTCTTCTGTTCTCCCTGAGGAATTAAACAAAGACACCAGAGCACGTGCTATAGTCAGGTACGGGGCTCACCAGTCATGGCAGAATTGATAGGACAAGGTAATTTCTCCCGTCTGTTGGCTAGTCATTGAATTTCTATTTATTCCTGGAAATACAGCCTTTCTTTTCCCAGATCAACAGGACCCATGAACCAGGTAAAACGAGGTGGAGAACTTAACAAGGAAAGCATTCAGATCTATATTTGGTCCCCTAAACCTCCTGCACACGTTGAGGCAGAGCTTGGTAATAAAGGCTTGTGAATAAAGCCAAGGGATTTGGTTGACTCAATATGAGTCGGCAGTGAGAAGTGGCTGCCAAAAATAGCAAAGGCTGTGTCAGACTCAGTGTAATTAGTCCAGATGGACGAGTAGTCCAAGGAGATGACCCTCTCTCACTGTGCTTCCCTGACCACACGTGGAGGCCGGTGCAAACTGTAGTCCCACATTCCAGGAGGGATGTGGGTAAAGCTGGCATCTGCAAAGTCCCCGGGGGGTGGAGGAGGCTGAAACCACCAGCAATAGCAAAGAGGATGAGGACTGGGACTATTTCACCTGTAAAGGCCAACTCCCAAAGTAGATAGTAGCATAGTTTTAAAATACAGACGAGGTATTAGATGGGTTTAGATGAGCCAAAGGAACAGAAGCAATACGCATAGTGGAAGCCCCGAGGTCAGCTTTCTGTTCAGGGTGAGACACACCTGCCAGTAGGCACAGCTGCCGTAGCGAAGTGTAGATAGTTATCGTGAGAGGTCTTCATTTGAGTCATTCATTCAGTTACTCAACAAACAGTTATAACTTCCTCCTGACTGCCAAGCACCAAACCATGTAGCCATGCCCCAAAGAAGATGCATTCTCTGTCTTCAAGGAATGTGCCTGGAACAAGACAGTAAACAAACAAATTCAATGAAAGACTGGAAATGACCAACACACCCCAAGCTTCAGACAGTTATGTCTTTCTTGTGTCACATGTAGGAGGTCACACTGGGTTCTTGGGGCTCCATGTACCTTCTCATTCTGGGAACCAGGATGAAGGAACTTGGGACAGGAGCAGAGAAATAATGCTGGTGGCAATGTGCGGTGGCTTAGAAACGGTCCCCTCAGATAAGGTGAATCGGCTCGCATTCCTTCACGTTGCCAATCCCGACACCAATGGGCAGAGAAGTACAGTCTGATCACAGGGGGCAGTCCACAGCAGTGGGTGTGACGTGCAGCCCTCCACTAGACAGTGGAGGCCAATGACCAGGAAAATCACCATGCTTACTGCAATGCCCTTGGGGACATCCTGGGAGGTTGAGAAGACAAGATTTTATGAAAGATGGAATTGCTCAGAAGAGACTTTGAGGGTGGAGAAGACCACCTTCTTGACAGTCTTGAACAATCACTCTCCCATTCTAAGATCACTCCATATCCACACATACACTTATCAGAGAGGACAATACATTCCAACGTGAAGGTTTATGAATTAGTTCACTCTGGGCTAAGCAGGATCATTTTCTTGCCTGTGGAGAGAAGTGAAAAAAATAAACAAGCTTTCGGCTCCGGGAGTGAACTCTTGGGCATTAAAATGAAGTAAAATGAAATTTAACAGTTGAGAAAATGCAACTATGAAGAACTAGGTTAATCCAGGAAGGAAAGGGAGTGAATCAAGAGAAAAATATAAGCAACTGAATTTAATTAAAGGACCAAAAAGGGAGATATTAGGAGCTGTTCTCCGTGAGGAATAATAAGTGAAAGATTGTCATTTTTGGTTGTAAAAGCCCAAATTATGGTTCTCCTCACGCTCCTGCCTCAGCAAAGAATTTATTTAATCTCTCTGTGAAAATTTCACAGATGGAAGGAGCAAAAGCAGGCTGATTAGAGTTTGTTTATTTGTTTGTTTATAAGAAATTCTTCCTGCCTTTGCCACTGGGAGCAAAGCGATTCCCGAAAGGGTAAAAGAGAAAAATGGTGCCTCTTCTCCTAAGTGTGGCTGGTGAACCAAGGGGCGTTGAACGAGGCAGAAATGGGCACACAGTTTTAAACACCTCGTTGCTCACCTCGCACATCCTTTCATTTTTAACCCATTTGACTAGTGTGTCCGGGAGGTTTAGTTTGGGTTAGCCTCCTGATACATCACTCTGTGCACACTTCTGGGATCAGCATGCCAGATGCCGGCAGTGGATATGGGGGCTGCTCCTTGGGTCATTTGTACTTTGAATGCCACCTTGCTCTTCTCCACAGAGGAAAACCCAATCGTAATATTTTAACAAGAGTGTGGTGATGGTAGGAACCTCACAGGGGCATTTCTCTCTAAAGCTCTCCTTGGGGGCATGGTGGGGGGGCACTATTAGGGGTGATGTGGGGAGGTATTGTCCTTTTGTATCTATAAGGTGGCTGTTGTGTGAGGCAAAGGTGGGTAAAGGGAAGTGAGAAGGCGTCTTCAAGTTCGGTGTCCACACATGGCGAGCAGTGTGACCTTGGCTAATAAGAATAGTGGGTATTTATTGAGAACTTACTATGTGCACAGGTGGTCCTAAGCTTTCACATCTGTTATCTCATACAATCCTTGTAGCAACATTAGGTGAGACGGGCATTATTATTCTGCCCATTATAGATGAGAAAATAGAGGCATAGGAACTGGCCCACGATGTATGAAGATCTATAGTTCAATGATACAAAGGTAAGCAACACAATAGAAAAATGGGCACAAGACATAATTAGGCACTTCATAGAGGATAGCCAAATAGCCACTAGCCCAAGGAAAATGTGCTCCATCTCATATTCACCGAAGTCCAAAGTAAAACCAAAATAACGTTCCGCCTCATACTTACCTGAGTGCCTAACATTAAACAGACTGATGCTACCTAGTGCTGGGGAAGAAGCAGAGCCCTGAAAACTCACATGCTACTGGTGGGAAAGAGAAGGCCCAGCTTCTCTGGGAAGCAGGTGAGCGTGAACCCCTGAAGCTGGGCGTATTTGCAAGTCCTGCCACAAGGCAGCCCCACTTCCAGGTAGAGAGCGAATGGAAATATCGACATCCGTGCACCCAGAAACACGCCCAAGAGGGTGCGCACAAGCATGATTCCAGAAAGTGCTAAGCTGGGAATTACCCCAATGCCATCAACAGCAGGACACCTGGAGCCATTCAGGGTACTCACATTACATACCACCATTCAGAATAACCACAAACTTCAGCTCGCGCCAGGGCGGGGCTGAAGTTCACAAACGGTGTAACAAAAGAACTGGGACAGGCGAGGATACTGTGTGATGGCATTTCAGTCCCGTTCCAGAGCCTGCAACACTAAACTCTAGTTTTAAAACTCAGGAGCATGGTGACTTTTGGGAAGGAAGGTGGATGTGGTGACCAGGAAGAGGCCTGGGGCCTTGTGGGGTGACCCCACACTCATCACCTCGTCCTGCTCATAATTCTAGAACCCATTTTTTTATCCCTGGGGTAAGAACTGGGTAAAGATGAGAAATGTTCTACTACTGGCCCTCCCTGAGAATTCCATGCAGAATCAGACAAGAAATTGTTGGGGTTTTTTTCACAAAGTAAATGCCAAAGCGTTACACAGTCATTGATTCTTTGTCTTCAGATCAAAGACCCTGCCCCTGCTTGTACCTGTTCCCAAGAAACTGGAAACTCAGTGCACAATAAATGATATGTTTAATTAAGTTAAACATACCCAACTTTAGACGTAAAAGACTGGGAAATACTCTAGTACAACAAACTGACGATTTCAACTTTGTCTTTTATTTCACCTATTATTTACTCAGTCTTAATCAAGGAATTGCTTCCCCACACCTCCTCACCTCTGTCTAATTTTGTGTGGTTTTCCCAAGTAGTTATCATGAACGTGTGTTTTATAAACACACGTTTATCATAAAACAAATGTGACAGTAAATGTTAACATGCAGCGGAATCTTTGATCACTGAGGTGTGGAGGTTTAAGTCACTCACAGCCCTCTCTCATGTGTCACACTTCTTTCTCTCCTCAGGTGTTCAGGAAATTCTGTAGAAATTCTACCACTTGAATCTCTGGTACTGTTCACACATGTCTGTGAGCTCCTTCCAATAAGGGGTTCCATTTGATGAAATTTAACAAAATAAATCATTTTATTTATTCAATTTATTTTTATTCATCTCCACCCATATGCCTATCCCAGGGCTGCTATATGCTTCAGACGCACCTAGTAAATTCTTCAACAAAAGGCTGGAGAGAGAAAAAGATCTTTTTTTTTCCTCCAAAGAGTTTGAACTCTCCGATCCTTGAAGAGAAAACCAGCCAGCCCTGCTCATCAAAGAATCCATCATTTTGGCCCCTGAAAACCTAAAATCAAAGAGACGGCCACAATTTCCACTGCACGAGGTGTACCAGCGCTCAGCGGGGTCCTATAAATTGAACCTGGGGACCTCTTCAGGCCTGCAATATTGCAATTCCTGCAGCACCGATGTGTGTCATTTGGGGCAAGTTCGCACACGGGGACCAGAAATCAAAGCAATATGTTCACGAGAGGTATTTGTCCAGCACAATGAATGGACTGTGAGGTCTGTGTATGAAAGAGCATTTATCATACACACTTTACCTGAATCAATTAAGCATTCATCCTCTGTCACATCACCACCAGGGCCTACCTCTCTATCAGATGTTATAGGAGCTCATGGGACTTTCAGGGCCTCTCAAAAGGGTTTGAATTTCTTTTGAAGTCAGAAGGGAAGAAAAAAAAATGCAGCTTCTAGGTCTCAGGAAATATTTAAATAAAGAAGAACAATATGTTCATTTTACAGTCATGATATGTAATTTTTTTAAAGATTTTATTGTTTTTTGACAGAGACAGAGACAGAGACAGAGAGAGACAGAGAGAAGAGTGAGGGCCCAGAGCCGTCTCCACAATTGTACGTCATCAGTTTTCAAAATGGTTTTGTTCCACACAGGTGGGCGGGGGCCGCACAGGGTGAGAAATGTGCTGGGGGGCCTCCCACAAGGGAAGCACACCCCCTCCAGCCAGGGACCACACTGAGGGGGTGAGAACCAAACTGGGGACCTTTTGCATGGGGAGCACACCCCAGTTCAGCACATGGGTTCACACGGGCTGGGGCCAGGATTCGATCCTCAGTCCCAGGGGCTGCAAAGCGAACGCTTAACCCACTGAGCCATCCAAGCTTCCCCATGATATGTCATTTTTAATTAGCAAATTAATCTATATGTTTTGATGAAGGATAGTAACCACACGTGCCAAGGGCAGATCGGGTCTCAGGACAGGGATAACGTTCCTGTTTTGGGGAAAACATCAGACAAGCTACTCATGTTAAGCATAGATGGTTGGACTGTTGGCCAGGACATGAAGGTCATGTAGGGGTACGCACGTGCCGGGTGAGCTGAGTTGGGAGGAAGCACAGTCCTTCACAACCCACAAGGTTTGGGGATATGATCCTCATTTTCTTCTCTCACAAGCCCATTGCTCTAGCTAATTAACAAATCCAAAAAGAGCAGACACAATTCTAGACCTCAGGACCATCAAATTAGAGGCGTTATGTGAGGCTACCATTTCCACACAGCGTAATCAGGCTCTCTTTGTTCTGGCCAAGAGAGTGCAAATCATCTTCCCAACCCCAGGCCCTCCCCCGCCGCCCAGCCAGCTCTGTGCCTAGTGGCCTCTCTTGTCCGCTGTCATCAGTTTTACACACCACGTCTTCTATGAAGATAGGGGATGCCGTGTCCAATTAAACAATACCCGTCAAGCTTCCCGGACAACAAGGACCTTTTAAAAATGCAGTTGACTTTTCAGGTGATTCAGCAGTTAAGAGCCATTAGTGCACTGTCTACATCAAGGTTTGGAAAGTTTATTAAAATTGGATTTTTAACCTGATCCCCATTTCCTCTGCTTATAAAGAATCCCACTGGACTGCTTAATATTCATGCTATGAACCTCAAAGATTCAAATGGCCATATGGGAGGCCAGACTTTGCAGGGTAGCCCCGTAGACAGGAGTCACAGATAAATCACCGTGAGCACAGGCAGAGTGGCCATGGATCCTGCCCGTCCGCCCAAGGAGCAAGCTCTCTCTCTCCCGCATCCCAACTCCCCTTCCCGGGCTTCCCTCTTCCATCACCTATTTGGGGGAAGAAAACCATCAGAAATAGCTAAAGCAAACAGAAGCAAGCCATTGAATGACAGAGAGCACTGGCTGAGGAGCCTAGTTTCTACTGAATTCCTTAAAGGAAATCACCCCGTCCTATGGGGGCCTGCTTACTCCCACACAGTCCCCTCAGGACTGTAAACGTCATTGCTTTTTTGTTTCTTAAATGAGGAAGTCCTGGTTTCTAAGAAGGCTGGCATAAGGACAAACGTGCAACACATGTAACTCATTCTGCCCACTCCCAGACACAAAAGCTTTGAGTACTTCTCAGCTGGTCTTACTACTGAAGGTTGAGCAGATGCACACATCCCTTGTTTCTGTTTCCATGCTACTCCTTCCGCCTTTATCGTTTGCAGAAAGCAGTTTGCACCGTCCTTGAACCTCAGTGAGTTTGGGTAAAGACTACTTGTGGGTGCTGGTCTTGCTTCTTCTTGAGATATGGTTCCCTGCTCCCATCGGGCAGCGACCAGGCCTTCACTTTCTGTCGTAGCTGGTTGAATGTTGAGCACATACTAGGTGCTCAATAAAGAGCTTGGTATCTTAAAATATAAGCAGCTTAGAGGTCGTCTAAAACCCTCTCATTTTCCAGTTGATGACACAGTCAGAGGGTCTTCGACAGCTACTTCTGCAGCTGATTACTACTGAGTCTCTTACAGCCTCCATTCTGACACTGGACCACTTTGAGATGCAAACGTCTCACCTAAACGAGGCCTCCTTGAGGAAACTTCAGTTGATAAGATTTTTTCTTTTTTTTAATATACTATGTTTCAGACACCATGCAAGATTCTGGGAGAGAGAATTAAATTACGGTCCCCATTTCCAAAGCCCCTCTACTATAGTGGCAAGGACAGATCTGTAAGCAAATATTTTCAATACAGCGTCCCTGGTTTAACAGAACTGAGTTGTAAAGGCTTGTTAGCAAACCTGACGGGTGGCCAGAACAGGTCAAGGAAGGGGCTTTAGGAGAAATGGCAAACGTCTTGGCGGAGACACAAAGCTAAATAAGAACAAAAGAGCCAATTAACACTTTCTTCTTTATCTAAACATAAGAACATTGATCACTGGTCAATGACTGTTGGCAGAAATTAAAAAACGAGCGAAGCTAAAATTCCAGTCCTCGAACTCTTGTCACTTATCAGATCTGCCTGGCGCCACTTCCTGCATGGAAGCTTCTAACAGAGATGCAGGCTGGAGCCTGGGTTCTAGTGCTTTCTCAGACTTGGGGTGGGAAACTAAGCAGATCACTTAACCTGCCTTTGGCTCCCAGGGTGCAAATGGGATCACAGTCTCTCTTTGCATCTCACAAAAGAGTTGTGAGATTCAGCTATGGGTGCAAAACCACTTTGAGTTCTTAAGGAAAAGTGGTGATACCAACTTGGAACATCAGAGCCGCTCCCTATTTTGAAGAATTCCTGATCTGCACCGGCTTAGCTGCTGGTAGGAGCTTAAGGACACCGGTCACGAGCCAAGGTTTACCTTAGACTACCTAGCTGTTGCCGGAGGCTCACTGGGATGTCCAAGAGAGGGCTCAGCCTGGATCCGTGGTGACCTGCCCGGTTCTTGTCTCAGCACAAGAATTCAAGAACGAGGCAGATGCAGGAAAGTGAATGATTTAATGGAAATGAAAGCACGCACTTGAAAGTTTGGACGAACGCAAAGAACACTAGTTGCCTGGAGGAAGTAATGATCAGGGTGTTTTCTCTTGGGGGGCTGGAATTGGTAACATTCCATGGATGTGGTTCATTCATCTCCCCAGTCCCCCACCCACCCACACACACACACACCAACTCACCCCCAACAGGATTTCTCATTTCTCCTTTTCCTCTTTTCTTTGCTTCTAGAGCTATCATGACTTCAGATGCATGAGAGGCCTAGTAACCACAGCGTATTAATAAATGAGAATATAGTGGCGTTATAATTAGCTAAAGGTCTGGTCTCACTCATAGCTGAAAGACACTAGTTCTTGTTTCTCTGCAGCTGCAGGTACTGGATACATTCCGTTTGTTACTAGTGTAACCAGTGAAACACCTCGTGCTGTACCCTGGAGGGGTTGTCCATTTACTAGGCTGTACATGTGCTGCCTCATTTTGACCTGACACAACCTCATACGTGATTTACACAGCTTCACAGAACGGAGGGAAAAGCTGGAGCAAATTGAAATGCTAATGCCTCTCAAACAATCCGTACGTATACACCTATGCCTAACAAATAGCCATGCCAATCTGGGCCTGGCTCAGAAGAGTAGCCGGGGTCCTTACAACTCCCAAACGCTTATTTTTCAAAACAAGGCTTGGCCTTGGCCTCCCACACGCTCCGCGGGCTGTGGCTTCATCAGATAGTCAGAAAATGCCAGTCACTGTTTTGCTTTCTAAAAGGTCAGCCAGTACCATGGCAAGAGTAAGATTTTCTATCGGAAGCCTTCCATAGATGGGAGAGTGTTTTTATTTTATTTTATTTTTTTAATATTATTATATTTTATTGTTAAATTTAACGGGGTGACATTGGTTGGTAACAATCAGTTTCCCAATGGACAACTCCACATCACACCACCCATGCATCCCATTATGTGCCCAGCTCCCAGAATCAGGTCCCCCTCCAACCC